>MJUU01020788.1:61756-81824 GCA_002080025.1 Modiolus philippinarum
CCCCCCCCCCCCCCTCTTCTTTTTTCATAAGTCAAATTATCACTCCTTCCAAATTTTGGACAGCAATCACATTCCAACATGCACATCTTAGGTGGTGTACTACAACTGTATACAGTTTCAGCAAAATCCTTTGAGCCATTTAAGAGGAGTTGCGCTGACAAGGAACATAGATTGGCCATCGCCCCTTTTTTCATAAGTCAGTTTAATTATCTCCCCTTCCAAATTTTGGACAACAATCAAAATCCTTCATGCACATCTTCAGGTGGTGTACTACAACTGTGTGAAGTTTTATTTAAACCCTTTAAGCCGTTTAGGAGGAGTTATGCTGACAAGGATCATGGACGGACAGACGGACGGACAGACAGACGGACAGGGTGATTTCTATATACCCCTAAACTTCGTTTACGGGGATATGTAAAAAGGTCAAAGTGACCTTATTTTGCCAAGGTACTGACCTACCCTCAGAGATACATGCATATCCAAGATTAAATGATCCTACCATGTACAGTGGATGAGATCTGAACTAGGACGTAAACTTAAATGTAAGTCAATCAAGCGGAAAATATAGGTCAAAGTGACCTAATTTTGCCTGGATGCTGACCTACCCTCAGAGATGCATGCATATGCAAGGTTAGATGATCCTATCATGTACAGTGACTGAGATTTGAATTCGGACGTAAACTTGAATGTAAGTCAATCAAGCGGAAAATATAGGTCAAAGTGACCTAATTTTGCCAGGATGCTGACCTTCCCTCAGAGATGCATGCATATGCAAGGATAAATAATCCTACCATGTACACTGACTGAGATCTGATCTCCGATGTTAATTTAAATTTAATCCCATCAAACAGAAGATATAGGGCAAATTGACCTAATTTTCTTGGAGGCTGTGAGTCATCCCCACATACCAAGATAACTCCCATACTCGCATACTGCATACCTAAGTTTGATGATCCTACCCTTCAAAGTTACTGTTATATACACTCAAAGTCGGACGCGGACAGAGACGTGGAGGCCAAGGGTACTCCAATAGTCCCCCAAACTTCGTTGAGGCAAACTAAAAATAACAATTTCGGAAATTTACCCTTTTTGGACCCCGTTTAGTGAAATAACGGTTAATGCTACATCAAATCAGTCGACTCACTACTGATGGGTAATTAAATAAGCAACAAAACTAAAGAAACCAAATTGAAATCCGACAAAAACAAAAATTTACAATATATGCGAAACACCAAAATTGGCCCTTGTCGGCCCCTAATTTTGGAACGGCTGAGACCCTTATTTTCTTATTCTACAGAAGACTTCCTTTTGTGCCAGGGAACCTTATTTTAAAATTTCATAATAATCCCTATCGTAAAACAAAAGTTATTAAACAAAATCTAAAGAGTCTACAGACGATGACAACGACAATGATGATAACGAAGACAACGACGAACACTGCACCATACCATTATAATATGACCTCAAAATTTTGTTTTGCGGTCGTATAAAAACTGGAGAATGTGTCTATGAGACACGAATGCCCCGCCATCAATCTTAGTATTATTTATAAAATTGACTATATGTATTTGAAATCATAATTCAGGAGCAGTATTTGTCCCATCCACCTGTATTTCTTTTTCTTTCAAATTTTGATTTGATTATAAAATGTTTTCTCGTCCTGAATATAGCTGAAATACTGCTCGTTGGAGGTTAAACAATAACTACTCAATCAGTCATAATTCATTAATAAATACATTATCTCAAGAGTATATCTCAATGTACTATTATTATGCATAGGTGTTGAGAGAAATAGACTTCAACCAAGAAATTTTACCAAACTCAGTCAAGCATGAAAAGTAGGTCTTGTGTCTAATTCTTGGTGGATTTGGTAGTACTCCTAAAAGTAATCACTTTGGTGAAATATATATTCTGTGGATTCATTTTATTTTGTTGTTAACTAATTTTCATTGTTTTCATGGGTGCTGTTGAACCATGAATTTAAGTATCCAAACAAATGAATATTTTGGATTACTACATATCTGTAAAAATTTAAAACCACAAATTTTAGTATCCTCGAAAGGATTGTTTTTTGCCAAACCGCGAAAATTGGTACCGACGAAAATAAATTAATTCACAGTAAGAATATTGTGCATAGGTGTAAAGAAATTGACTTACACCAAGAATTTGACAAAATCACTCAAATATATAATGTAGGTCACAGACACCTAATTGTTGGTGATTTGAAGAGTACTCATAAAATTGATCACTATGGTGATAAATTATTTATAAGGCTATCATGCAGATGTGTTGATATATCGACTTCAACAAAAAATTTAACATAAGTCACTCAAGCATAAAATGTAGGTCACACAGCCAATGGTTGATGATTTGGAGAGTACTTATAAATGTGATCACTATGGTGATATATAATAAGAGTATATGAATGGATGCTGTGAAAAGAACTTTAACCAAAGTCACCCAAGCATAAAATGTAACAAAAAATTAACCAAAGTCATTCAAGCATAAAATGTAGGTCAAAGACACCCAATTGTTGGTGACTTGGAGAGTACTCATAATGGTGATCACTATAGCGTTATACTATAAGTATATCATGTATAGATGTTGAGAAATGGACTCCGACTCTAACCAAAAATTTTACCAAAGTCACCCAAGCATAAAATGTAACAAAATTTTAACCAAAGTCACTCAAGCATAAAATGTAGGTCACAGACGCCCAATTGGTGGTGACTTGGAGAGTACTCATAAAGGTGATCACTATGGTGTTATACTATAAGTATATCATGTATAGATGTTGAGAAATGGACTCCAACTCTAACAAAAAATTTTATCAAAGTCACTCAAGCATAAAATGTTGGTCACAGACACCAAATCGGAAATGGTTGATGATTTGGAGTGTACTAATTAAGCAAATCACTGTGGTGATATATTATAAGGATATCATGTATAGGTGTTGAGAAATGGACTTTAACCAAAAATTGAACCAAAGTCACTCAAGCATAAAATGTAGGTCACAGGCGCCTTATTGTTGGTTAATAATTCAGTACTATTCAGGTAAATGTTGTGATGCAATATCATAAAAATATCACATCACGTTACCATAAAATAGACTTAAACGTTTCGGTGGCAGAGCATTAAAATGCAATTAGCTGTTTAAAAGTGAACAACATGAAACAAATCATCACTAGTTTGAGAAGTGAGTTGGTGAACATGTAATTTTGCAAAATTCTTGTTTCTTGTTGACGTGAAACCATGAAAAATAGTCAGAATAACTATGACGTCACTTCCTGTTTACTAAGCTCGATATGGTTACAGAATGGCGTTTGTCTTGTTTTGAATGACTTTTGTGGATATTTGCATATTTTTGTTAATTGCTATGGAGATACAAATCACAGTAAGAAGGGACGGACAATATTTAATGGCGCGGTTTGATTTTGATGTAAAAATAAACTTTGCTCTTCTATTTTTACAAAAGATTACTCAGAATATTTCACATTCTCTGTTTTGAAAACAAACTAGAGGCACTGAAGGGCCACAAAGTGATACCCCTGGCTCCCCTTTTTACAAAAAAATAATCATATTTACTCATGCACATCTAAAGGTGGTGTGGAACAACTGTGTGACGTTTCATTAAAATCCTTTAAGCCATTTAGGAGGAGTTTTGCTGACAAGGAACATAGATTGGCCCTCTCCTTTTTTTCATAAGTCAAATTATCTCCCCTTCCAAATTTTGGACAGCAATCATATTCCTTCATGCAAATCTATAGGTGGTGTACTACAGCTGTGTGAAGTTTCATAAAAATCCTTTGAGCCATTTATGAGGAGTTGCGCTGACAAGGAGCATAGGTTGGCCCTCCCCATTTTTTTCATAAGTCAAATTATCTCCCCTTCCAAATATATTCCTTCATGCAAATATACAGGTGATGTACTACAGCTGTGTGAAGTTTCATCACAATCCTTTGAGCCATTTAGGAGGAGTTGTGCTGACAATGAACATTGATTGGCCTACCCCTTTTTTTCAAAAGCTAGTTTAATTATCTCCGGTTCCAAATTTTGGATAGCAATCAAATTCTTTCATGCACATCTTCAGGTGGTGTACTACAACTGTGTGAAGTTTCATTAAAAGCCTTCGAGCCATTTAGGGAGAGTTGAGCTGGCAAGGATCATGAACAGACTGACGGATTGATAGGGTGAATCCAATATACCCCCCTAAACTTCGTTGGGGGGGGGGTTAAATATAAAAAATAATGAGGTTTTCATTTAAAACTCATTTGTTTGTTAGTTAAATGTGATTGGTCAATGTTAAAGTAGTTCCGCCATATTTATAGCGCATCACATGTCATTTTCCAATGTATCAGGTTTGTCTATCAATACTTATTTTATCAGCTACTGCAGATCAAAGGAAAAACACACAAGTTACTGATAGATAGAATTACAGAAACAAATAACTGCTTCATAAATTAAGGGGGTTTGCTATTCCATGTGAAAATAAATAGGATTTCAAATAAACATGATTTTATGTCAGAAAATAAAAAAGGAAACAACTTAAGTGAAAAAAATTGATAGGTTGATGATCTCGTTTTTGAGATTTAAGTGATTTAAAATTTGGCGGGAAACCGAACTCCTCTGATTTTTTCATACGATTAACATTGACAAGGTTTGACCATGAATGAAGATGACAGAATAAATAGAATTCAATGGAATTTTTACAGAATGTTCACAAAAATGTATAAAATGAAATTATGGAAAAAAATTGAGGGGTCAATGGGTAAAAAATTATAATACTATTAAATGGATAAAACCCGAGGATTCCGAAAATCTGACAAAAATCCCAAAACATGAGGAGCAAACCTCCTTAAATATAAAACCTTCAGATAAATGTATTTTCTCTCAAAAGGAAATAGAAACAATACCATACTTCAATTTATGTAAGGACACAGAGTTTAGTGTTAGCATTCTTGACTTCTATTAAGATCACACACATACACACAAATTCATACAAACACTCAAACTTTCAATGTTTAACAATATCAAATTATAGTATATTGTACACATCTAAACTTCCTACCATCTGCCATGTGTACAGCAAAATACTTCTTCATTGCAAACCCATTCTCACCTGTCACTTGCAGAAACATTCATAGTCAAAAAACATATACCATTTAACTCTGATTTCTTAACTTTTAATTGATCATATCATTATTTGTGTTTAGTTATGCAGGATTGAAATCCAGGGGTTCCAGCAGATATTTACCTTTCTATACATGTTATATTTTATACATGTTTATTGCATGGTTTAGCTATTACAGCATTTGCTCCTATGTAGACAAACTGTATGGAGAAATGCCTAGCTCCATGCAGTATATAGACCTTTTCCATATTTTGGATAAGAGCAGGCCTATTGGAATAATCAAGTTACGATTATCATTAAAACTGTCGGCATACAGTTACGATAATCATGTTTAGGTGTTAAGATTATCATCGTTAAACTTTCGATGCCAATTTATTTGCTAACGACATAATATCTGTTATCAAGAATTCATATACACATTATAGTTGTAGAGATCTACCTGACCATTGAACAATACTTGACCACAACGTGTGACAAAGGAGAAAATAGCCAAAACTTATCTAACCTTTTTTCTAACTCTGCCATATTGGGATAATGGTAACAGCAGTTACGGTTATCATTTTCATACCAGTGCTAATATCTCACTTCGAGAACCATTTATCAAAAATCTGACTGATATGTCTTCAGCTTATTTTTCATAAGGAGTCTATTAAACAAGTGTGGACCCAAATAGATGTCTCGCCCCGCGGCACATGGATCGCCGAAAAAAAAATAGTTACCAAGGCAAATGGCAAATGAAAAAATGTAAATTGCTTCAAAATACCAACCTAAATTATGCCACTTTAAGGGATTAAGAAATGGATCTGCACAAAGAAACTTAACTTTACAGTGATATTGAGCAGGTCAATGACAAAAGTCATATGTCAAACTGATATTGTTTTATCTAAGATTAAGCAAAATACAAAATACGATTGACCTCTAACTTCTAGTTATTAAGAAATGAATCAAATCATAGAAATTAAACATGGACTTTAGACCCTGTAATTGAGGTCAAGGATAAAGGTCACATGTCAGACTCATATGAAATACCCAAAACACAGCCACATACCTAATAATATTGACCAACCACATATAGTTAGTGAGAAATGGGTCTAATCAGAGAAACTAAATATAGCCATTAAACCATGAAATCGAGGTCTAGAACAAAAGTCACATGCCAGACTGACATCTGCTACCCAATACCAAGCTGCAAACCAAATATCATTGACCTGCCACCAATAGTTTATTGGGAAATTGATCTAATCAGGAAAACCTAACATGGTCATTCAACCGTGAAATTGAGGTTAAGGACAAAAGCCACATGCCAGACTGACATGTACTACCCAAGACCAAGCAGCATACCAAATATCATTGACCTACCACTTACAGTTATTGAGAAATGGATCTAATCAGAGAAACTTAACGTGGCCATTAGACCATGAAATTGAGGTCAAGGACATAGATCACTTCCCAGATTGACATGTACTACCCAAGACCAAAGCTACATACCAAATATAATTTACCTACCGCCTATAGTTATTGAGAAATGGATCTAATCTGAGAAACTTAACATGGTCATTAGACCGCGAAATTGAGGTCAAGGACAAAAGTCACATGCCAGACTGACATGTACTACCCAAGACCAAGCTATATACCAAATACAATGTATCATTGACCTATCACTTAGAGTTATGGAGGAATGGATCTAATCAGAGAAACTTAACGTGGCCATCAAACCGCGAAATTGAAGTCAAGGACAAAGGTCACATGCCAGACTGACATGTACTACCCAAGACCAAGCTATATACCAAATATCATTGGCCTACCACTTAGTTATTGAAGAATGGATCTAATCAGAGAAACTTAACGTGGCCATTAGACCGCGAAATTGAGGTCAAGGACAAAAGTCCCATGCCAGACTGACATGTACTACCCAAGACCAAGCTATATACCAAATATCATTGACCTACCACTTACAGTTATTGAGGAATGAATCTAATCAGAGAAACTTAACGTGGCCATTAGACCGCAAAATTGAGGTCAAGGAAAAAAGTCACATGCCGGACTGACATATACTACCCAAGACCAAGCTATATACCAAATATCATTGACTTACCACTTACAGTTATTGAGGAATGGATCTAATCTGAGAAACTTAACGTTGCCATTAGACCGCGAAATTGAGGACAAGGACAAAAGTCACATGCCAGACTGACATGTACTACACCAGACCAAGCTATATAATAAATATCATTGACCTACCACTTACAGTTATTGAGGAATGGATCTAATTAGAGAAACTTAACGTGGCCTCTGAACCGTACAATTGAGGTCAAGGTCACATAATTTTGTTTCGTCAGGTAGCACTTTATTAGTGCTACCATTGGACCATATATGATGTTGATTTTCAAAATATCCTGTATTAAGTAAAAGTTTACGCCGTCGCCGTCATACTTTGCTCGCCTATGTCTCGTTTTTCGCAACGAAAGTCGCGGGCGAGACAAAAACTGCATCGAAATCGGTCAAGAAATAAAACTAGAGGCTCTCTGTATTGCTCACCTGGACACCATGAGTTGATTTTTTAATGCATTTCCCATAGGGTTAATGTTATTCAATGAGCCCCGTTGGCTACCATCTTGGATTACGCACGGACATGTCAGACATGATTTTTCATTTACACCACCCAAGGACTGTTGTGACAAAATTTGGTTTGTAATTGGCCCAGTGGTTTCAGAGGAGTTCATTTTTAATGCATTTCCCATAGGGTCCAATGTTAATCAATGGGCCCCGCTGGCGGCCATGTGGATTACGCACGGACATGTCGGACACATTTTTCATTTACACCACCCAAGGACTAAAGTGACAAAATTGGGTTGCAATTGGCCTAGCAATTACAGAGGAGTTGATCTTTAACGACAGACGACAGACGCCGCCGCCGACGACGACGGACGCCAAGTGATGGCAAAAGCTCACATGGCCTTTTAGGCCAGGTGAGCTAAAAAAAACCAGGTGTGGACCCACGGCACATGGATCGCCGGGAAAAAAATAGTTACCAAGGCAAATGGCAAATGAAAAATTTAAATTGCTTCAAAATACCAACCTAAATTATAGCACTTCTAGTTATTAAGAAATGGATCTGCACAAAGAAACTTAACTATACAGTGATATTGAGGTCAATGACAAAAGTAATATGTCAAACTGATATGTTTTATCTAAGATCAAGCAAAATACAAAAATTGGGCTCCGCAAACCGTAGCAGGATACGACCGAAAAGGGTACATTTGGGCAAATGTTGACACATAAGTGAGTGTGGACTTAATAAGTTGCTGGACCCAAAATGAGTGTGGACTCAGTAAGATATAAATTATTCTAACCTACATATTAAAGTTACATGAAAATGTGATAAAAAATATGAAATAAACATTTTATTAAAATTTAGTATTTTGGCCTTTTCGCCCCTTACAGCTTTAAAACCATAAAAGCTATTCAAAATTTGTTCACATACTACTGAAAGCTTATGTCAACAGGAATCCAGACAAACAAACCCCATAAAAGAGAAACTTAAAGTGACCATTAGACCACGAAATTGAGGTCAAGGACAAAAGTCACATGCCATACTGACATGTACTACCCAAGACCAAGCTATATACCAAATATCATTGACCTACCACTTACAATTATTGAGGAATGGATCTCATCAGAGAAACTTAAGGTGGCAGCTGAACCGTACAATTGAGGTCAAGGTCACATAATTTTGTGTCCGTCATGTAGCACTTTATTAGTACTACCATTGTACCATATATGTTGTTCCTACATCATAGGGTTTTCAAAATATCCTGTGTTAAGTAAAAGTTTACTCCGTCGCAATCATACTTTGCATGCCTATGTCTTGCTTTGCGCGACGAAAGTCGTGGGCTAGACAAAAATTTAGATTTGCCCTCTTTTAGGCCCATTTAGCTCGTACACGATAAATGTGAGGTTAAATCGTTGATATGCTACTATTGCTTAATTTTATGAGCAACAAAAAATGAAACAAACCGCATCAAAATCGGATGAACAATAAACATTCCATAGCTACATATGCGAAAATCCCCCAAATTACCCCTTATTGGTCCCTAATATAAAACGGGCAGGGCCAAAAATTCTGTATTTACCATTCAGCAACCCACTGTGCCTAGAAACCTTGTGTTAAAATTTCCTAATGATCCCTTTCCTAGAACCAAAGTTACAGTGTCCACAGATGCCAAGGCCAACGCCAGGGTCATACCATAATACGACCAAAATTTGTTTCGGTCGTATAAAGATTACAGAACATTAATTTTAATTTTTGGTTTCAGCAACGACTTACTAAAGTGCAATTCCAGGCCAAATTTCATGAAAAAATACAAATGTTTTCAACCCTAAATTTTCAACAAGTGTGGTCCCTCGCCTGCCAAGATGTGGATCTCAAAATTGGGTTAAAAGTCAAAGGACAAATGAAAGTCGAAAGTAACCTGACATTAAAAATCTTGGTATAGAACAAATATTGTGATTCCACAGGTTAAACTTGCTAAGAAATAGACTTCAGTGTCAAAAAGTTGGAAAGATCACTGAAGCATTAAATTGAGGTTAAGGTTACATGACAAGTGCCAGACTGGCATACGCACACATAAATCTTCATATTTTGTAAATCAAGAGGTTGCTGGGAAATCGGCTTAAATGCAAAATTTTGACAAAGTCGAGTAAACCATGAAATTGAGGTCAAGGTTACATGACAAGTGCCAGACTGGCATACACGTAAATAAATCTAGCTATTGGACAACTATTGTGAATCTAAAGGTTAAAGTTGCTGAGAAATAATTTTTATGTAAAAATTTGACAAAGTCACTGAACCATGAAACAGAGGTCAAGGACACATGACAGAGGTCAGACTGGCATGTACCCATATAGATCTTGCTATACATAAAATATGATGAGTCTAGGCAATACAGTTGCTGGGGAAAGGACTTCAATGTAAAATTTTAAAGTTCACTGTACAGTGCGACTGAGGTCAAGGCCACATGACAGGTGTCAGACTTGCATGTACCCATATAGATCTCACTAAAGACCAAATATGACGAGTCTAGGTATTGCAGTTACTGATAAAAGGACTTGAATGTAAAACTATGTCCTAATGTTTACATGGTTATTGAACCATGAAAACAAGGTCAAGTTCATCTTAATTATATGCCACTTGAAAGGTCATGATATGATGAACCTGTGGACCAAAGATGATGTAAGCAAGTATATTACTTCAAAAGTTATTAAGGTTTTAGAAAAAAGTTTACGCCGTCGCCTTCGCGGCCAGATTGCTCTACCTAAGTCTCGCTCCAGCGACTTTTGTCGCAGGCGAGACAATAAAAATTGGGCTCTGCGTAGCAGGATACGACTGAAAAAGGTGTACATTTGGGCAAGTGTTGACACAAAAGTGAGTGTAGACTTCCTAAACTGCTGGACCAAAAGTGAGAGTGGACATAATAAGTTGCCGGACACAGTTATTAGTTGGCTTATATTTAGATATTCAAATTACATGAAAATCTGATGAAAAATATTTAATATATAGAAAAAAGAAGGGAAACGGGGAATGTGTCAAAGAGACAACGACCCAAAAGGGGGGGGAATAACAATTCAAAGCCACCATAAGATCTTCAATGAACGGTGAGAAAACCCCACACCCAACGGTAGGTCGGAGTCGGTCCCTGGATAAAGAGTAATCAAGTTCAGCGAAATAAACATCATCCTAGACTCCTATAGACATAAAGTAAACTAACTAGAAAAAAGACAAAACACACAAAGGCTTAATAAAATTCCTGACTTAGGACAGGCGCAAACCTGCTGCGGCGGGGTTAAACTAGTTTTATTGGGCCCAAACCGTCCCCCTACAGCCAATGTGATAAATGAAAAAAACAATCATAACAACAGTAAAATTCAGTTGGCAACAGGACTGAGTCAATTATGAAAAATTGAACTGAAAGAACTAAATATACGGACATAAACATGAAATCACAAGAGACTACTAGCAGTTTACTGACATGCCAGCTCCAGAATATACATTTTTATCAAAAATTGTGGTTTTGGCCCTTTTGACCCCTTATAGCATGAAAGCGGTAAGAGATATCCAAAATCTGTTGACATACTACTAAAAGCTTATATTAAGAGGAATCCAATCAAACAAATCCCGCAAAAATCCAATGAAAAGTAAAAATTGTACTTACAGTCGACTCTCGTTCTCTCGAACACATTTAAGTAGAAATTCTGGATAACTCGAACAGAGTTTTTGTACCATTAACAGTAATAACTATGTGAATTTACTCATGATAACTCGAATTTTCGCTTAAGTCGAACTAATTTCTGTGGTCCCAAGCGATTCGACTTAAGGAGAGTCGACTGTATATAGCAAATTTGCGATTCCTGCCCCTTCTATCTCCCTTAGAGAACAAATTACCAAAAATCTGGCTGATTTGTCTTCAGTTAATTTTCATAAGGAGTCAATTAAAAAACTGCGTAGAAATCGGACAAAAAATAACATTTTTTCGGGATTTTCGTAAACGGTAAATGTGAAGTCAAATCGCTGTTGACACTACATGAAAAGTTTGATTTACTGAAATAATAAACTAGCATTAAACTCAAATTTAATCTGTAGTTTATAAGAATACATTAAGTTTATTCTCTAAATAAATCTTTAATTTAAAGCTGGTTTTAACAACATTTATTTAGACAAATAAAATTCATGAATTTAAGCTCAACTTACTTCACCATTTAAACTTCAAGTAAAATTTATATTAAACATGTTAAATGCAAGAAAAGGTTGATAAATTTCTAGTTTACTAGCATTTACAAACTGCTACTTAAACTATATATTTAATATGCATTTAATGTAGAATAAATTTGAAACTTCAAGTTTAATGAGACTTTTTTTTCAGTAAACCAATCAATTCATCCAGTGTGACATACTACCGATGCATAACTTTATTAGCAACAAAATGAAACATACCGCATCAAAATCTGTTGAACAATTAACATTCTATAGCTACATATGAGCAAGAATATGGTATTCACACTTTTGGTTTCTTGTGGTATCCAATTTTTATACATAAAGAATTAACAATTTCACCTGAGGAACATGGATATATCAACATTGTATCAGATAAACAAGTGTAATCAGGAAAAAATATTTTTCCATTTTATAAAAAAAAATATCGTGACAGAACACCAACGGAAACCAAATACTTATTTTAAGTTATATTGATAAGATATATGAAATGCACTGTTTTAAACCTCCTTCTATGCTATTTATTGCGTTTATGTTTACCATTTTAGACATAAAAACATCATATTTTTTTCGTGACAGGATACCATAAGACCACATATGAAATTTCAGAGTTCAAATTTTGTTAGAAAATCAGTCAAATATGTTCCAGAATTAAAATTGTTTTATGAAATGTATAAAAATTATGTTTTGTATATTCAGGAGTGTTTCTGACAATTTTTATGACTGGGTAAAAAAGTATTTGCGTATAATTTCCATTTGTGACCAGGACACGACATATGTTGATTCTTCATAATATTTAATTGAATATTGAAATAATGAAACCCTGCAGCTAACAAATGATATGTTATTTGATTTTAACATCCAAATTTTGTTACAAATAAAGTAAGACAAGAACCTAAAAGGTGTCAATTGTGATATTATCTACATTATGCATCAGTGTACAGCGTTATACACAATTGAGAAACCACATAGATGGTTTCCTCAAATGTATATTGTTTTATCAATATTAAAATAAAGTTTTTAAAATGTTGTCATTAATTTTTTACAAGTTGAATCAAGATCAACACGAAAAAGCACTTACATCATGCAAAAACTGGATTTGAACTGACTCTTATGTAGACTGTATCAGTCGTTACTCGGAAACGAAGTGTCCTATAATGACGTTCGAACTAAAACTGCAATTTCTGGAGGCATCTTTTTTTTTATCATTAAAAATCATTTGTAACTCGACACATGCAAGTAAGATGATTGGCAACTTGAGTTGTCTTCTTGAAAATCGTTTCATTTCTTTTTCATTTTCACCCTCAAAGGTCTACAACATTTGCGTAACGTTCATGCTGACCACCATTTTTTTATCACGTGAACTTTTTTCAACCGGAAGTTATAGATTATGTAAATGGCAAAATGTAAACAATACTTTTAATCTTTAAATTTCAACTTTTGTTTTAGGGGAAATGTAACGCATAACGGTGGTATCAGATTTTTATTCCAAAATATAAGACATACAAAACGGAAAGTGTATTTTTTAGATTTACCTGTTCAGACAGCTCACGTGACCTTATTACGTAAACTGTTACTATCATAACTAATGAAATGACGGAGAAAATCCCAACGAAAATAGCGTTACGAAATCGGAAACGAAAGTAACGCACACAGGCACAATATATATATGCCTGTAACAGAAATACTTATACTGCTCGAATTTCTGGTCTATTAATTCTTCATAAGAAACGTCTGCCGAAATTTTAATGGCTAGCTGACAATTTCTTATGCCGTAGTTGTGTCGAAATCATCCACCGTTATGCAGTTTGGAAACGAAAATAACGACAAGAAACGAAGCATAAAAGTGTAAAAATGGACAATGAAAATAATTTTTATTATCCAGCTAATTACACAGAAGTAATGGTCACATTCGTTTTGAACTCTAACCAATCATTTTCACATATAATTACAAGACCTATTGAAATATTTAAACAATTTAATCATTTTTCTATCGTTACCGGAAACGGTGCAAATACCGTATTCTTGCTCATATTCGAATATACCCCAAATTGCTCCTTTTTGGCCCCTAATTCTAAAACGGGTGGGCCATAAATTCTAAATTTAGCACACAGGATTCTGATGTGCCTAGGAACCTTTTGTTAAAATTTCATAATGATCTATCCTATGACACAAAAGTTATTGATGTGTACACAAGGACCTCGACGAAGAGGGAAGACAATTCGACCACGACTGCGCCATACTATAATACGACGATTTTTTGGGTCATATAAAAAGCCATTACATGAACCATGGTTTAAAAACAATACATGTATTGTATTGTAAATAATAAATAACTAAATACCGAAGTTACACATCAAGTTAGCACTGTATAATTCAATGTGTGTATTTCAACTGAGCAAATGTGAGTGACTGTATAATGTGAATTAATTCAAACCAGAACTACTCTTATTCTGAAAAGGTCGTAAGTGTTTTGTAACTTAAACACTCTGTGTGTGTGTGTGTTCTGCAAATGGTTTACCTCTACAACTGACACAACAGACACAGTTTCTAAACTGGCATCATCAAGATGATCTTTTGTCATGACAACAACATCTGCTTCTGACCTAACATCAATGCCATGAATACACATATCAGATTTCCATACTGATCCTGGTCCTCAATAATAATTAAACATCATTTTTCATTTCAATTTTCTTAGCATTTGCAGAATGCAGCATGAGAAAATTAGTCCAGTGGTTTCAGAGGAGATAGACAAAATGTGAAAATTTTATGGACGACGACAATGGATGATGGACGACAGACAAGGACAGGACGCATAGTGATGGCAAAAGCTCACATGGCCAGGTGAGAAAAAATGAAACCAGAGGCGCCGGGCTGAGCCGGAATCGCTCACCTGGTTAAAATGCTACAATTGTCCAAAGGTACATTATGTTCAGCCTTGGCAGCCATGTTTTTCAGATGGATCAGCATAATTTGGGCAATCATAGTAAAGATCCTCTCATACATCATTCCTGTAAAATTTCATTAAAATTAGTCAAGTGGTTTCTCAAGAGATGGAAAAAATGTGTTCTTCCCATAAGGTCTAATGTTTAACTAATATCAGCCGTAGCGGCCATGTTTTTGACGTATCATACAAATTTGAGCAAAAGTAGTAAATGTCCTCCCATGCATCATTCCTACAAAGTTAAAATTGGTCAAGTGGTTTCACTGGAGAAAGACAAAATGGGTCCAATGTTAAAATAATTTCAGCCCTGGCAGCCATGTTTTTTGGCGGAACGGAAAAATTTCGGTAATCTTTGTTAAGGTCCATCCATACATCATTCCTGCAAAGCTTAGTTAAAATTGTTGCAGTGGTTTAAGACGAGATAGGCAAAATGTGTATTTCCCATAGGGTCCAATGTTAAACTTTGACCCTGGCAGCCATGTTTTCTGACAGATCGGAAAAATGTTAGTAATCTTAGTTATGGTCTATTCATACAACATTCCTGCAGAGTTTGGTTGAAATTGATATAGTGGTTTCAGAGGAGATAGACAAAATGTGTATTTCCCATTGGGTCCAATGTTAAACTAAGTTTGGCCCTGGCAGCCATGTTTTTTTACGGATCGGAAAAATTTCGGTAATCTTGGTTAAGGTCTTTCCAAACATCATTCCTGTAAAGTTTAGTTAAAATTGGTTCAGTGGTTTAAGAGGGGATAGACAAAATGTATTTTTCCCATGAGTCTAATGTTAAACTAAGTTCGGCCCTGGCAGCCATGTTTTTTGATGGATCGAAAAAATTTCAGCATTCTTTGTTAAGGTCCATCCATACATCATTCCTGCAAAGTTTGGTTAAAATTGGTCCAGTGGTTTCAAAGGAGATAGACAAAGTGTGAAAAGTTTACGGACGACGAGGGATGACAACGACGGACGCATAGTGATGGCAAAAGCTCACCTTTGGGACAGGTGAGGTAAAAAATTTGATAAAGCAATAACTCCTATATGGGTTTTGGAATTTCCTTCAATATTGCAGGCTGGGTAGATCTTGACATCGCCAATATTTCATCAATCATCATTTCTTTTTTGACTTCGAACATTGTGCTAAAATTTCATGATAACCCTTCTTCCAAAAAAAGTTATTCAACAAAAACGAATGTGCAGTGAGGATGACGCAAACGGCGACGTTTGTGCCATACCATAATACGACAAATTTTTTTGGTCATATATAAACGAGCAATCGGGTTTCAGATCAAAAAGAAATGTGTGAAACAACTTCAAATTTTCTTATTGATATATAATATATAGGTGGCTTGAACTTACAATGAGTGTTTGCTCGTTGTTGAAGGACTTATAGTGACTTTGACAAGATGAAAACAACAATAAAAAAGCTGTGTTTTTGTGTAGATGTTGCCGATATCAGGCGTGATTTTTATTCAGCTAATTGTCTTAAAAATCTATTTACAAATGTCGCTTGCGACAAAATCGTTCAATTTTTAAAAGCAATCAATTTATTTAGTAAGATTTAAAAAGATCAATCTTAAACTAGTTTCTAATTTCTAATATTGTTAGTCACACCATAATTTATTTAATTATGTTTTTAACATTTTACACACTTCTTTTACTTGTATAAAGCTTCATGGTCTTATATAGATATTTTATGTATTTATTAAAATTGTTTAGTATATTCAACAGTTCTCGCCACAATATAGCTGAAATATTGCTGAAGTTGGCGTAAAACATCAATCAATCAATCAATCAACCATTGCAAAGTTGGTTTCCCTGTATTTATTTTGATCTTGTCACATGTACATTTACTCAATATCATTCCATTTTATTCAATGTTTAAAGTTTTAATTTCAATTATATATATATGAAGAAAGATGGACGAATGACAGACAGACAGCAAGTTAAGACAATAGCTCATACTGAATCTTGGGTAAACCGAGCTTACCAGTGTTTGAACATTTATTAATATGTTTCTAAGACATTTATCATAAAACCATTATAAATATGTATTTAGTTGACATACCTTTAAAAAGATATTGGTTTCCACAGCATTATACTTACATTGGAAGGAGCTGGCACATCTTGACAAAACTTTTAAACATATCAACAAATATATCTTCTGGAACTGGCCCTTTTCTGTAATCCTGAGTAGGATGTGCAACTTGATATTTGATCATAAGTCTTGTACTTGTTATGAAGTCTTCCACTATTGAAGCAAAATTACTGCAAATTTTTTTTTTTAAATTCATATTATAACAGAAAACACTGCAAAAGAAAAAATCAAATCAGACGATCAACCTTTCTTTCAATCTTAAAATGTATGTATAGCAAATAGAAAATGAGCATCAAAATATGGCATATGCCAGTGATTGTACCTAATACTGCTATCCTGAGTTCCCATCGTTGTTTATGTTTGTTCTTTGTCTTCCATTTTTTGTGTTTATTTTATGCCGGGTTCTCCTACAAATATCCATACCTAGATTTTTCATTCTTGTATTTATATACCTTGAAACATTCAATGTGGACTTAATTGCTGTATTGGTGTTTAACTGCAAAGATGGTCACAATAGTATTACCTCATAAATGTTTCTATGACGTCATCTTCATGCCCACTTCTCTCAGTGCATATGTATTGGTGTTTTGAATGGACTGAAGGCTAATTATCCAAGTCTTTATATGGAATCTTAACTGTATGTTGATGAACTTAAATCACCTGCATATGCAATTATGTAACCGGTATTACATTTAAGGGTGGTCCTTAAACTTAATAGTCTGTAATCAGGTAATCGGATTACATTTAAGGGCTCAACGGGGATATTATACTTATGCCTGCAGCACCTACCTTAATTGTTATCCCTCAGAATTATATGTAGGTTCCAGGTTGTAGAGCATAGGATAAGATCTAATCAAAATGGGTTTTCGATATATACTAATTCATTATGAAATCAACGAGGTCTACCCGCATTGTTTGTTTCCCCTTCTCTTTGACTTTGTTGATTACAATCAGGTAATGGGGTAGTGAAAGATAGCAAGCAGCCACTGCCTGCTAGGCTCACTTTGTTCTTTATAACCAAATATATACACAAAATTAGTTCAACAAATGAATTCTCAATATAGTAAATGTGGGGCATGTCAGTAAGCGGGAATGGACTTTAACCATTCTCCTTAACCGGAACCATGGAATTGCCCATGCTAGGGGTACCCAAATTGCTTATTAATATTAGCGATGTTGGGACTAATCGATAAATTGAAACATCTAATCGAAATTGTTTTCCGATGCTACCAATAATAAATTAATAGGAAAATCTTTTTTTCGGCAATAAATACAATGTTCCTTTATTGTATTGCCAACATCATCAAATTTTAATATCATTTCTTTTTCATAAAGGAACTGTTATCATATTCAAATACCACTTTGAACTCAAGTTATCAAAGTTCTGCAGAAAAATCACTTTAAAGAGTGCGTCAAAAATTTGTGCATGCTTATGATATGGTTGATCAGATGTCATTGTTGTAATAGTGGATTTATTTGAACAATTTTATTCTATTTTGTGAGAATGATAGTACATGTAAGAAACAAATCAATCAAAAGTGAATTTATTCATTACAGTAGGTTATTAGCTGTTTGTTTTGGTCACATGACACACAGCATGGACGGTATAAATAGCATGTTGTACAAATGGTGCGAAAATGGATGTAAGTGTTCGATGTAATTTATTTCGAAAAGTTATCCTTAATGATATCCTTTTTTATTGCTATATATAAATCCAAACTGTTTGTGAAGGGCTTTCAGGCTATCATAGTGGCTATGCTGGTTCATAACGTATACGTTGAGGGGGGACTTGTGTATTGGCACCATTTTTGCAAATTTTTGTAAATTTTAGGGTAATTTTTTCAACTTTTGCAAATGTTTCCATGGAAACATACAGCACATATATATTGTCAGAATGACTCAGATGTCTATGTAATTTAAAGTATTTGTTCCAAGGATTCCAAAGAGGTATAGGTTTACATATCTGTCATTTCACACTTTTTCAGTAAAACTCTGCAAACAAGATGTGAATCTTTGAAAAACAGACACATGAGAAAAATTGAAGGTAAACGGTTACATGAGACCACAGACAGATTATTTCCGATGATTGATCCCTAACACTGATAAATACATGTACCACTATTTGGAATTTATTTTGTTTCAGTTGTTAGTGCTTGGTCCGTATTTGGAATCAAGTTTTGGACAACTTGATTATCTGGTGTTATGACTGTCTATAATAGTCAATATTTTTGCTATTCTTATATTTTAGACACATAGTATCTATTCTTTTGGAAGAATATCTTAAAGGCAATAAAAAATTAGCCAGGAAACTAGTTATTGATCAGAATGTACAGACAATTCATAAAAAGAACCAGAGGCTCAGGGGCTGAGCCTGAATCGCTCACCTGGTTAAAATGTTACAATTGTCCAATGGTAAATTATGTTCAGCCTAACAGCAGCCATGTTTTTTTGTTTTTTTTATGGATAAGAAAAATTTGGGCAATCATAGTAAAAGTCCTTCCATACATCATTCCTGTAAAGTTTGGTTAAAAGTAGTCAAGAGGTTTCAGAGGAAATAGACAGAATGTGTTTTTTCCAATAGGGTCCAATGTTAAACTATGTATGGCCGTGGCTGTCATGTTTTTAGACACATCAGAAAATTTTCCTTAATCTTGGTTAAGGTCCATCCATACATCATTCCTGTAAAATTTGCTTAAAAGTAGTCAAGTGGTTTCAGAGGAGATAGACGAAATGTGTTTTTCCAATAGGGTCCAATGTTAAACCATGTATGGCCGTGGCTGCCATGTTTTTAGACAGAACAGAAAAATTTCCTTAATCTTGGTTAAGGTCCATCCATACATCATTCCTGTAAACTTTGGTTAAAAGTAGTCAAGTGGTTTCAGAGGAGATAGACAAAATGTGTTTTTCCAATAGGGTCCAATGTTAAACCATGTATGGCCGTGGCTGCCATGTTTTTTTTAGACATATCAGAAAAATTTCCTTAATCTTGATTAATGTCCATTCACACATCATTCCTGCAGAGTTTGGTTAAAATTAGTCCAGTGGTTTCAGAGGAAATAGAAAAAAATGTGTCTTTCCCATAGGGTCCAATGTTAAACTTAGATTGGCCCTGGAGGTCGTTTTTTGATG
>MJUU01020788.1:87884-104936 GCA_002080025.1 Modiolus philippinarum
TGTTATGACTGTCTATAATAGTCAATATTTTTGCTATTCTTATATTTTAGACACATAGTATCTATTCTTTTGGAAGAATATCTTAAAGGCAATAAAAAATTAGCCAGGAAACTAGTTATTGATCAGAATGTACAGACAATTCATAAAAAGAACCAGAGGCTCAGAGGCTGAGCCTGAATCGCTCACCTGATTAAAATGTTACAATTGTCCAATCATGGTAAATTATGTTCAGCCTAGCAGCAGCCATGTTTTTTGTTTTTTTTTTATGGATCAGAAAAATTTGGTCAATCATAGTAAAAGTCCTTCCATACATCATTCCTGTAAAGTTTGGTTAAAAGTAGTCAAGACGTTTCAGAGGAGATAGACAGAATGTGTTTTTTCAATAGGGTCCAATGGTAAACTATGTATGGCCGTGGCTGCCATGTTTTTAGACAGATCAGAAAAATTTCCTTAATCTTGGTTAAGGTCCATCCATACATCATTCCTGTAAAGTTTGCTTAAAAGTAGTCAAGTGGTTTCAGAGGAGATAGACAAAATGTGTTTTTTTCCAATAGGGTCCAGTGTTAAACTATGTATGGCCGTGGCTGCCATGTTTTTGGACATATCAGAAAAATTTCCTTAATCTTGATTAATGTCCATCCACACATCATTCCTGCAGAGTTTGGTTAAAATTAGTCAAGTGGTTTCAAGTGGTTTCAGATGAAATAGAAAAAAATGTGTCTTTCCCATAGGGTCCAATGTTAAACTTAGATTGGCCCTGGAGGTCGTTTTTTGATGGATCGGAAAAAATTTCGTCAATCATGGTTAAGGTCCATCCATACATCATTCCTGCAAAGTTTGGTCAAAATTGGTGTAGTGGTTTCAGAGGAGATAGACAAAATGTGTACTTCCAAAGTTAAATTAAGATTGGCCCTGGCGGCCATGTTTTTTGGTAGATAGGGAAAATTTTGGTAATTTTGTTAAGGGCCATCCAAACATCATTCCTGCAAAGTTTGGTTAAAATTGGCCCTGTGGTTTCAGAGGAGATAAGAAAAATGCATTTTTCAAACAGGTTCCAATGTTTAAACTAAGTTTGGCCCTGGTGGCCACGTTTTTTGAAGTATCAGAAAATTTTTGGTAATCTTGGTTAAGGTCCATCCATACCTACAACGTTTTGTTAAAATTTGTCCTACCAGTGGTTTCAGAAGAGATAGACCAAACAGGTTTTTCCCATAGGGTTCGTAAAAAAAGTATACGGGCGACGGACGGAAAGACGACAGATGCCAAGTGATGGCAAAAGCTCACATGGATTTTTACGCCAGTTGAGCTAAAAATGATAATATATAAAGAAAATTTCACAACATAACATACATTCAACAAAGAACTCCATGACAAAAATCAATTAAAAGGATATTTTGCAGGGTAATCTGTGTACTTGGGTATAATCCTCATGACCTAAGCAACATTCATGCAAACTTTATCTGAAAATTCCTGTGTGTATTCGAGAAATTCTGTTTAATTTTTCTCCCAGTGACGTCACTTGGAGAGAACATCACACGGTATCTGACACAAAATATCGTTTTTTTTTCAATGACCAACCAATAATTAGGATAAAAAGTCACCACCCCAGAAATAATTTAAACAAGATGCTCAGTGGTGGCTGAGCCTGAATCACTCACCTGGTTATAATTCTAATTGTCCATTGATAAACATTTTCGGCCCTGGCGTGCATCTTTTTTGGTGGATCAGAATAATTTGGGCAATTCTAATAAAAATCCTTCCATACATAATTCCTACAACACTTGGTTAAAATTGGTTCTAGGGTTTCAGAAGTAGACAAAATATGTTTGATCCCCAATTATGTTCCAATGTTTAAATAAGATCAGCCAGGGCAGCCATGTTTTTTGACAGATGTAAAAAAATTGGGCAATCTTAAAAGGTATTTCCACAGATCACTCCTGCAAAGTTTTGTTAAAATTGGTGCAGTGGTTTCAGAGGAGGTTGAAACCAGAGGCTCAGGGGCTGAGCTTGAATCACTCATCTGATTAAAATGCTAATTGTCCAATGGTAAATTATGTCCAGCCTTGGCAGCCATGTTTTTAAACAGATAGATAAAATTTCTGCAATCCAGGTTTAGGTCCACTCATACTCATTCCTACAAAGTTTGATTAAAATTTATCTGGTACGTAGTTTAAGAGAATATAAACAAAAACGTGTTTTTTTGCATAAGGTCCAATGTTAAACTAAGTTCCACCCTGGCAGCCATATTTTTTAACAGAAAATTTTCGGCAATACATACATCATTCCTACAGGTACAAACTTTGGTTTAAATTGGTCTTAAAAAATTGTGGTATTAGAGGTGATGGACAAAATGTGTTTTTCTCATAGGTCAAATGTTAAACTAAGTTCGTCCCTTGCAGCCATGTTTTAAACAGATGGGAAAATTTTAATAATCTTGGTTGAGGTCCATTTATACATCATTCATGCAAAGTTTGATTAAAATTGGTGTAGTAGTTTCAGAGGAGATAGACAAAATGCGTTTTTCCAATGGGGTCAAATAACAAATAAGATCGACCCTGGCGACCATGTCTTTTGACGGATCAGAAAAATTTTGGTAATCTTGGTTAGGGTCCACCCATACATCATTTATGCAAAGTTCAATTAAAATTTGCGTTGTGGTTTCAGAGGAGATAGACAAAATGTATTTTCCCATGGGTTCCAATGTTAAACTAAGTTCGTCCTTGACAGCCATGTTTTTTGACCGATCAGAAAAATTTCGGTAATCTTTGTGAAGGTCCATCATTTATGGAAAGTTCAGTTGGTCCATTGGTTTCAGAGGCGATAGATAAAATGTGTTTTTCCCATAGGGTCAAATGTTAAACTAAGTTTGGCCCTAGCAGCCATGTTTTTTGACGGATCGGGAAAAATTTCCGTTTTCGGGGTTCAGGTTCATTCATACATCATTCATGCAAAGTTTGATTAAAATTGGTCCAGTGGTTTCTGAGAAGATAGATAAAATGTGCTTTTCCCTTAGGGTCCAATGTTAAAATAAGATCGACCCTTGCCAAAATGTTTTTTTTGACGGATCAAAAAAATTTTGGTAATCTTGGTAAGGGTTCACCCATACATCATTTATGCAAAGTTCAATTAAAATTGGCCAAGTGGTTTCAGAGGAGATGGACAAAATGTGTTTTCCCATGGGTTCCAATGTTAAACTAAGTTCGGTCCTGACAGCCATGTTTTTTGACGGATCAGAAAAATTTCGGTAATCTTTGTGAAGGTCCATCCATACATCATTTATGCAAAGTTCAGTTGGTCCATTGGTTTCAGAGGCGATAGACAAAATGTGTTTTTCCCATAGGGTCAAATGTAAAACTAAGTTTGGCCCTGGCAAACCATGTTTTTTTTTGTCGGATCGGAAAAAATTTCTGTAATCTTGGTTAAGGTTCATTCATACATCATTCATGCAAAGTTTGATTAAAATTGGTCCAGTGGTTTCTGAGAAGATAGATAAAATGTACATTTCCCAAATGGTCCAATGTTAAACTAAGTCCGGCCCTGGCAGCCATGTTTTTGACGGATTGGAAAAATTTCAAAAAATTGGGTTAAGGTCCATCGATACATTATTCATGTAAAGTTTGGTTAAAATTAGTCAAGTGGTTTCTGAGGAGTTAGCAAAAATGTGAAAAGTTTACAGGCAGACGACGGATGCCAAGTGATGGGAAAGCTAACATGGCCTTTTCTGGCCAGGTGAGCTAAAAAGGTGTTTTCCCATACTTAGGGTCCAATGTTAAACTACATTCTTGTAAATTCAGCCCTGGCCGTCATGATTTTTTGACGGATCAAAACAAATTCGGCAATCTTGTTTAAGGTTCATCCATACATCATTACTACAAAGTTTGGTTAAAATTGGTCCAGTGGTTTCAGAGAAGATAGACAAAATGTGTTTTTCCCATAGAGTCTAATGTTAAACTAAGTTCAGCCCTGATGGCCATGTTTTTCGACAGTTTAGAAAAATTTCTACAATCTTGGTTAAGGTCCGTTCATACATCATTCCTACAAAGTTTGGAAAAAATTGGTCCAGTGGTGTCAGAGGCGATAGACAAAATGTGTTTTTCCAGTAGGGTCCAATACTAATTTTAGTTTGACCCTGGCGGCCATGTTTTTTATGGATCTGTAAATGTAGGCAAACTTGGTTAAGGTCCATCCATACAACATCCCTACAAAGTTTGGTTAAAATTGGTCTAATGGTTTCAGGAAGATATAGACCAAATGTGTTTTCCCATAGGGTCCAATGTAAAACGAAGTTCGGCCCTGGCAGCTGTGTCTTTTGACGGATTAGAAAATTTAGGCAATCTTGGTTCAAGTCCATCCATACATCATTCCTACAAAGTTTGGTTACAATTGGTCCAGTGGTTTCAGAGGAGATAAACAAAATGTGTTTTCCCCATAGGGTCCAATGTTAAACTAAGATCAGCCCTGGCAGCTGTGTTTTTTTGACGGATTGGAAAAATTTAAGCAAACTTGGTTAAGGTCTATCCATACATCATTCATGTAAAGTTTGGTTAAAATTGGTCAAAGTGATGGCAATAGCAAATGACAATTATTGTATATTCCCTCTATCATGAATATTCTGTGATTACTCAAAATTTGCTTTTGTTTTTTTTTTGTTTTTTTTTTGTTGTTGTTCTTTTTTAATTATTTGTAGACCTGCTTATATACATGTAATTATTGCACAATTGAATTTAAAAAGATAAAATATGCTAAAATGATTAGAATCAATTCAATTGAACACCCGGAGATAAAAGTAATTCACATTGCTCTCATACAAAATCCAGTTCACTGAGAAAAGAACAGAATACAGTTTATAAATGCTATGTGTACAAAAATACATATTTTGTAAAAATTGTTTCAATATACGTACGTCCTTGGTACCAGCTCTAATTATTGTGTATTCACAAAGTACATTTTTAAGGCAATCTCAGATTACACATCTATATATACATGTATGCACGATTTCATCACATAGTTTTGAACAAAAAATTCATAATGAAGTAAAGTTATGAGTGAATTTAGTGTATTTTCACCCAAGAAAAAACAAAATGCTTTCAAAATAGTCTTTTTCATGGTAAATTTTTCATTAAGCGTCTGTGTTATTAATCGAAAAAAAATTATCACGAAAAGGACTATCTATAGATCACATGAGTTGGCATTTTTTTTTGCTTTTGGTTAAATTATTGAAGAACAAATATGGCGGCTTTCAAAATAATTTCAAGGCGTGAATAAAATTGAATGAGCTGTAACTTCTATCCCAGGTGACGAAAAAGGTTGCTACTTACATAGTTTAGTAGCAAAATTAGTCTACTTTTAAACCAGCAAGCTCCAGATAATACGCAAATGTGGTTCAATGTGGAGTAAATGATTGAGGTCATAACAAATATGTAAACTCAAACAGAAATCAATTTTAATGGTTTGTGTGCCATTGCTGGAATTTATGCCTTATCAGCAGCATTTAGGGTTAATTACAGAAACAGGGTAGAAGTCATTAAAGCAACAACGTATGTTTACTGATAGCATGTGTAATAACTTGATAAAAAGTTACTTGATTAAATTTGCATTTTTAATTTGAGTAACAAAGAGAAGTTCCATCGTACATTTTCCAAACTAGATGCTGCAACATTACAGGATGAGTTCTAGTGATTATCATCCAACACCTGTTGATGAGTTATCAAAATATCAAAGTGATTTAGACATTGAAGACTTGGGGGGGGGGGTGAATTGTATGATGTATTTTAGAACAAGTACCGGTACAGCTTTCCAATTTTGTTGCAATTGGCTTGCTCTTTTCTGTGTCTTCCAAACAGTAACACAAACACTGAATGGAAGAGCCTTTTCAATTACAAAAAAGATTCATGTTCTACAAATAGACACACTTTATTCTCTTCTGTCACGCAAAATTAATTGTCTTCAACTACTATGATTTTGTACCAGCACCAAATCCCATTGTAAATGCAAAGTCTGTTGTAGTCGAAAATAATAACAGTCTTGAATGACATGAATAAGTTAGATTTTAATGTATGTATGTTTGTATTATGAAAATTCTTGTTATTATTCATTTCTTACTACATAATAACACAATAAATAACAAGATCATTTGACCAAGAACACCTATAGTTAGCTTGAAAATGTCATCACATGTAATATTTGGTCCAATGCAGGTCATGACCAGATGATAATGCTCCCTCCACAGGTTGACAGATATGCATGTATGTTTGAAGGTTTGCATTCTGTACAAATGGATCAGTTTTAAAGTTAAATTTTGCATTTACAAATTATATACAATGTACCAAGTTTGAAAAAAAAAATACTGTAACTACATGTAATACTAAATATTAAATGAAATAATTTCATATATTAAATTTTTCTAAGTTTTAAGCTAGGGTAATTAGTCCAGCACAACTTTGACATCTGCATCCCAAATTCACTTTTATACCACTTTTTGTTCACAGTTATTAGTCTAAAGCTGTGACTTGGTGGAAAGAGTCAGACTAAAGATACCCCACAAAGCCCTTCCACTTGGCACTTCATGTCATGTGTTAGGGTTTAAATGTTTTTACTTGGAATGCCTTTTAGAATTGTGATGAAAGTATTGCATGATGATGTTCATTGTGAAATTGAGGATATCATAAAAATTAAAAAGATACCAAGAAACAGCGACAATTAAAGACAATTTCAAACACAGACCATCAACCCACCTAAAACTCAATTCATGAAAACACAAACAAAGACAAAATACAAAGAACTATAACCTGCACTAGCAAACAACATAAGTAGAGTTAAACCAGTACTTCCCTGTCTCTATCCCGTTTCCCTATCATGTAAATAACATAGTATTAAAAAACAATACAGGTAAACCACTATGACCACTCTCCTAATGAGTAAAACAAAAAGACAACTGGATCTTAGAGGTGGTCATTGTAGGAGAGAGGTGGGTACTTTAGGATAGAAATAGGCACTGTAGGATAGCGAAGGGTAATAAAGGATAGAAGTGGGTACTGTAGGATAGAGGTAGGTCTGTAGGATAGGGGTTGGTATTGTAGGATAGAGATGGGCACTGTCGGATAGAGGTGGGTGGGTGTCATAGGATAGAAGTGGATATAGTATAATAGAGGTGGGTAATGTAGGAAAGAGGTGGGTACTGTTTGCTAGAAGTTGATAATGTAGTGGGTCTCGATGGAGTATAAGCGGGAAGCGGGGTTGGCCTTTTTAAGTAAGCGGGAAACGGGATCTTGGCAAAAAAGTGCACGTGAAAACGGGAAAAGATGTCGAGCGTGAAGCGGGAACCATTGAAAATTGAGCTTGTGAAAACGGGAAAAAGCAGGCTCCTTAAGAGTTTTTGTAAAATATTTTCCCGCCCGGGAAACGGGAAAATGGATAAAAAATTGCCGGGATTTCAGGAAAGGAACCCTCATCGAGGCCCCCAATGTAGGATAGAGGTGGGCATTGTATAATAGAGATAGATAATGAAGGACAGAGATGGGAACTTTAGGACAGATGTAGGTACTTTAGGATAGAAATGGGTAATGTATTATAGATGTGGGTCCTGTAGGATAGAGGTAAGTACTGTAGTATGGATGTGGGTATTGTATATCAGAGGTGGGTAATGTAGGATAGATGTGGATATTGTATATAAAGGTGAGTAATGTACGATAGAGGTATATACTGTAGGATGGATGTGGGTGTTGTTTAATAGAGGGGGTAATGTAGGACAGAGTTGGGTTCTTTTGTATAGAGTTGGGTATTGTATAATAGAGATGGGCACTGTAAGATAGTATGATAGTTGTGGGTAAATAGGTTATAGGTGAGCTTTGTAGGATAGAGGTTGGTACTTTTGGATAGAGATGGGTACTTTAGGATAGAGATGGACACTGTAGGATAGAAGTATGTACTGTTGGATAGAGAAAGGTATTGTATAATAGAGGTGGTTACTGTAGGATAGAGGTGGGTATTGATGGATAGGGTGCATACTGTTGGATAGAGTTTGGTACTGTAGAATAGAGGTTAGTACTGTATGATAGATGTGGATATTGTATAATAGGGAATATAGGTGGTTACTGTAGGATAGAGGTGAGTACTATAGGATAGACGTGGGTACTGGAGGATAGAGGTGGGAACTGTAGGATAGAGGTGGGTACTGTAGGATAGATGTGGATATCTATAATAGAAGTGGGTAATGTATGATAGACGCGGATCATGTAGGTCCTGTATGATAGAGGTTGGTACTGTAGGATAGAGATGGGTATTGTATAAAAGAGGTTGGTAATATGGGTATTGTAGGATAGTAGTGGGTAATGTAGGATAGAGAAAGGTACTGTTGATTATAGGTGAGAAATCTAGGATAGAAGTGGGTACTTTAGGATAGAAGTGGGTATTGTAGGAGAGAGATGGGTACTGTTTGATAGAGTCAGATACTGTAGGATAGAGACGGGGCTGTAGGATAGAGATGAGTATTGTATGATAGAGGTTGGCATTGTAGGATAGAAGTGAGTACTGCATGATAGAAGTTAGTATTGTATGATAGAGGTGGGTATTGTAGGAAAGAGGTTAGCATTGTCAGAGGTGCATACTATTGGATAGAGGTTGATGCTGTATGATAGAGGCGAGTACCGTAGGATAGATGTGGATGTTGTAATTTAGATGTGGGTAATATAGGATAAACATAGGTCCTGTATAATAGAGGTTGGTAATATGGGTATTGTAAGATAGGAGGGTAACAACCCCATTTCCGTACGCCGGATTCCGGGGTCATTTTAAGCCGTATTCCGTACGCAGCAGATATGGCGTACCGTACGCCATGGAAATTAGTATTTAGGATGCGTACGCCATTTTCTATCTTATTTATCGTATGCTTATATTTCGGTATTCTGGTCATATTCTATAAAATGTTCTGTCTTTGAGTCTATCTGATAATAGAACTAATTCAGTAAATGCTTCCACAATTCTTGTGTTTGTGAAGTATACAAGTTCCGACAGTCATTGAATGACAGAGAACTACACTGTAACTAATGTATACAGACAGAGAACTACACTGTAACTAATGTATACAGACAGAGAACTACACTGTAACTAATGTCGTTTTAACCTGGATATGGGATGTTGTCTCCTTGACATTTACCCCATTTCCTTTCTTTTTCATAAATGTTATCCATTTTATTAAGAGCAATGAACACTTCATTAGAACAAGGACGTATTATAATGTTCTGTTGATATAGTAGGTAATATGTATCTTTATTGCATAATTGTGCCCATAAGGGTTAAGGCAACACAAAACAAACATATAAACATATTGAATTATAACAATATACAATACTGGAAATTAAAATACATATACATGTATTGCTCTTTATTCAGTGGCCGACTCCGACCTGCCGTTGGGTGTGGGGTTTTCTCACCGTTCATTGAAGATCTTATAGTGGCCTTGAGTTGTTATCACTCCCCTTTGGGTCGTTGTCTCTTTGAAACATTCCCCGTTTCCCTTCTTTTTTCTATACATAATGTTAACTCTCTGACCGGCCGTGGACCCTGTATGTTCCAAGAAGGTACAAACTACCGGTAGAAGGGTTGAGTTAGGATTGAGAATAAAGTTAATTTTTTGGAATAAAGTTATGTTTTTGAAATTTGGGAAATTTTATATGTATGATATCAAATAGTTCTGTTCGTTTGCGTTCGTTAGCTTTACAATTTAAAAGAAAATGAGATTCATCCTCAATTACTTTGCAGGTATTGCATAATGATCATTACGAAATTATCAATTTTGTAAAATTCTGTAAATTACTTTTAAAGCCTTTTGCTCCAAATGATGGTGCATTTTTACCGAATGAAACGTTAATTAGTGAAAAAAAAACCCTGAAATGTGTTGTTTGCAATGCATACTTCAATCACGTGTACGTATTTAAATGAATTACTGTGATAGTGGACTGAAATTTAAACTGCAGATGTAAATCATTTTGCTTTACTCCATATCTTTTTGTCAAATATTAAGAACATCGTAATTTCAATGAAATCCATTCATAACTTTTTCAGTAGTTAACTCTAAATTGAATGCTTGTCGCATGCCTCGTCATGGATTTTTTACTGTAACATGGTTCCTATCTTTCTCTTTATACTTCCTTGGTTAGAATAAAAGTACATGTTAATGATTTCATTCAGCAACATATTAAAACATGAATGGGACAGCTTATTCGTGCCAAACAAAAAAAAATAAATAAATAGATCGTTTGTACGATTTAAAAATTCGTTTGTACAATTTAACATTTGAAAATTACATTTTTATGAATAATATTTTTACATCAAGGATAATTTGACTTGATCATGCTCTACAGTGATCTATTCTAAATACAATTTCCATGTCCCAATATATTTAAGTAACGGGAGAAATCAGCTCCAAAATGAGACTAAAGGGGCACAGAAAACTAAAAGTTCATTCAGGGGAGGATGGGAGGGTACAATTTGAAAACCGTAATGACCGACTATAACATGATGTAGTCTAAAACTTCATACAGAAAACAATACTCCACAGCCCATGTCCTTTGAGCGACTAATGTATAGATAACTATTACTCTGCCTCTATATGACACATATAGTTTGCATATAGAATAGTGCAATACGGCGTATAATCAAAGTGCAATATGAACTGTGACTTGGTCAATGGAAATTTATGCTGAACGTAAGGCAATATCAAAAATAGTGAAATGTTCCACGGAACCCAGTGTCTCGCCTGCTTTCCCTGTTGGCAATATAGTTGGTACATGTTCAGTTTATGAGTGTCCATTTGAGGTAAAATAACAAATAAATACTAATACCAAAATGTAATGTAAAAATGTGAAATCACTTATAAGTGTACATGTATTTTATATCATACCATAACATTATTTTAACTATAAGAGACTCAACAAGGTATGGTTGCTAGCTACAATTCCAAAATATAACAGGTTTTTGAAAATACCAGGAAATTAAAAAAAAAATGGGATATATTTTTTTTCAATCCAGATACTGAGTCAGATTATTTTACTGTAAGAAACTCAAATAGCTATGGTTGCTAGGTAGAATTCCCCCCAAAAAATAACAACAGGTCTTTGAGAATATTAGGAAATTTACCCAATATGGAATACAAAGTTTTGCAATCCATCAACTATACAGGATTATTTTAATTGTAAGGAACTTAAAAAGGTATGATTGCTAAGTAGAAATCCAAAAATAACAGGTCTTTGAGAATATCAGGAAATTTACCGAAAATGGAATACTATGGAACGCCATATCTGCCTTATCTTGAAAACTATCAGATTGTGATGTCAAACAACAACATAAAGTCAAAATAACTTGTATCAAAGTCAAAATTTATGTTCTAGGGATGGTATGCAGTGACGTAAAGTTGAAATTATATCCTCTTTAGTTAGTATGCAATGATGTAAAGTTGAAATTGTGTTCTCTTAAGCTAGTATTTAGTGATTTAAAGTCAAGAATCCATTTTTCTGAGTTTGTATAGAATGGTGTAAAGTTGAGATTCTATGATGTAAAGTTGAAATTCTATTATTCAAAGTTGAGATTCTATGATATAAATTTGAACTATTCTCTTGGGCATGTACACAGTAGACATAGTTGTCCTTCGATATCACGTTTTTTTGGAGCGAATTGGTCCTGTTTTTTGGAGAGATGTCTGTGTTTTGGAGAGATATTTTCATATTTTTGTTCATTGTGACATTATTTGCTTCTTTTTTGGTAATATATGAATAGTCAAACTTTAATTATTACTTAGATAATAGTACATACTTAAACAGTTTTGCTACGATGACAAATAAAGGATTTTGTTAATGTCCTAGTTTTTTTGGCGAGAGCGGAAAAAAATGTTTCGGTTTTGTACGTTTTGGTCCTGGTTTTTACAAATATCACATAAAATGTAAACGTAAAATTCAACTAAATGGAAAAAGATTTGTCCAAATTAAATACGTTGAACCAATAGATCATTATCAGGAGATGCATTTAAAGGAAGAATTGGATATAGATAACGACACAATGCAAATTCAAGGAAGGGTTAAAATATATCTAGTTTCACAGTAATATGATGTATTTTTTCATGTTTCTTACAGCTTGTAACTGTGACCCCCCTCAACTGTGAATGTAGTTACATGTAATCATTAAACAAATATAATAAGGTTACTCGAGTCATTAAAGTGATTTCCGATCATTTGCAAGTACACCCATGTCATGAAGCTTTCGATTACAATTTATGTACCCGTGCTCGAAAGTAAACCAATCAAAATACTTCATTTTGAATTTTCACATGCATTGAGAACAAATCTTGTACTTGGGAAGTAAGCAAGTTTTATGACATAGTGTGGTTTGATCAGTTCCTAAAAATTTGGGGTTATTAGTAATTCATTTTCTGATTTGACTAGTTTCTGTTGAAAAACATCCCATCCTGTTTACATTTGTAAAAAACGAGATGATATTCAGTATTATTCATGTCTATGATATAAGATTCGCACTAATAAATTATAAGAAGACAATTAGACTAGATTGATTGATTGATTGATCAGTTATTGTTGAACGTCCAGCGAGCATTAGTTCAGCTATGTTCAGGACGAGAACATATTATATAATCAAATCATAATTTGAAACATAAAAGAAAGAAATAAAGGTGGATGGGACAAATAGGTCTGACTGTCACTGGAAAGGGGGTGTGGGGGGGTGTGGGTAGGGGCGACACTTTCAGTTCTCCATACGGCCAAATATAGGCCTGCTCTTATTTATTGAAGATATGGAAGGGGTCTTTATACTGCATGGAGCGTGGCGTTTCTCGACACAGTTTGTCTACATTGGCTCACGGTTAGGCTTTTCATATTATGACCTGACTACCCCGCAACGACAAGGTATTCCTCTACATGTGTACATGCCCGGCAGCTATGTCGACGGAGCCACAGGTATCCAATCCAGGTACCGTGCAAAAAGACTAGAACATGATGCGTCTATTACAACATCTGAATTAATTGTGAACATTTTTTGTGTACACCAGCTACATTTTTGTGACACATTTTTTTAATATTATATTATGGCTAAGCATTACATACGACACCCAAAGTATAACGTTACCCTCATCATATATCGACAAGACGCCACAAAACCAAACAAATTTGCAATAACTTTTATCGTCTTTATTGAAAAGTTTACATCTCCAAGTTCATACGCAAAGTTCGAACTTGTAGTGAATTCGGCACACGCGGCAATTTCATAGATAGAACACGCTTGCTTACATTAAAATTATTTTTTAAAGATTGAGATCATCACTCTAGAATTCCATGGTCATCATTGCAAGTTAGTATATGAGTTTCGCATGTTTGTAATGTCTCAGTGTATTACTGTCTCTACTGACGTGGTATAAATCGTTTTTGTGGCGTACAAAGGTACTGCAGTAATACTCCGTTCTATTCACGTGGTATAAATCATTCTCAATGTATTCAAAGGACTGCAGTAATGTCTCAGTGTATTACTCTTTCTATTGACGTGGTTTAAATCGTTATTGTTGTATAGAAAAGTACTGCAGTAGTGTTTTAGTGTACTTTTGTCTCTATTCTCATGGTATAAAACGTTCTCGTGCTATTCAAAGGTAGTGCAGTAATGTCTCAGTGTATTACTGTCTCTAATAACGTGGTATAAATCGTTTTTGTGGCGTACAAAGGTACTGCAGTAATACTCCGTTCTATACACGTGGTATAAATCATTCTCAATGTATTCAAAGGGCTGCAATAATGTCTCAGTGTATTACTCTTTCTATTGACGTGGTATAAATCGTTATTGTTGTAAAGAAAAGTACTGCAGTAGTATTTTAGTGTACTATTGTCTCTATTCTCATGATATAAAACGTTCTCGTGCTATTCAAAGGTATTGCAGTAATGTCTCAGTGTATTACTGTCTCTACTGACGTGGTATAAATCGTTTTTGTGGCGTACAAAGGTACTGCAGTAATACTCCGTTCTATTCACGTGGTATAAATAATTCTCAATGTATTCAAAAGACTGCAGTAATTGTTTAGTGTATTACTCTTTCTATTGACGTGGTATAAATCGTTATTGTTGTAAAGAAAAGTACTGTTAGACAAAAATAGCTATTTTATCGTGCAACTAGGACATTTCTCTTCGCGTTATTTTCAAGACTTTAATAAAGATAATTTTTAATCATTTTTTTTTATTTTGTAGATGCTGCATTTAATGAAGTTTTAAATAAAATCGAAGTTGCGACATCAATATCCACGACTATAAACCGTTTGGAAGTTTTCAGCGATGACGGAAACTTCAAATTTTCAATGGGCAATAACTCAAGAAAAAGTATACCGTGGCTGGGTTGTCCATAAGAATTCAAGAATGAGGACATAAATCAATTTTTGGAGCTGAAAACAACCTCAAGGAGTGCTTCTGTGAGAAGAACAACAACAACAATACCATATAGCACATATAGAGGTATGAGAAACGTAAATTATGCAAACTTCGCCCTAAGTATTTAAATTTCACAAATATCTACTGGATTTTCAAATCAATACCTAACTTAGGGCGAAGTCAGATAATATATATGCGATGGAGGAAATACTATATAATTTCTTAGCGACATGAATCTTAACGTTGTTGTTGATTTTTGATGACAGAAGAAAATGCTCAAAGTTCTCCGCTATTTTTGTTGCAAATTCGAAATATTGGCAATCATGAAGCATGGATTTGTGTTTTCTTAATTCGTTGAGTATACAAACTATGTAGTACCTATATGTTTAAAAATCACATTGTTATCTAATTAAAATCTTTAACTCAATACAGGACATTAATAACAAGCCTTTGCTAAGAGTTCTTCTCAAGGAATTAAGAAAACACAAATCCATGCTTCATGATTGCCAATATTTCGAATTTGCAACAAAAATAGCAGAGAACTTCAAGCATTTTCTTCTGTCATCAAAAATCAACAACAACGTTAAGATTCATGTTGCTAAGAAATTATATAGTATTTCCTCCATTGCATATATGTTATCTGACTTCGCCCTAAGTACATAATATTTATGCAAACTTCGCCTTAAGTGTGTTAAATATCACAAATATCTATAATAATTGTGTTATAAGATCAACAATTATTCAAACTATACAGTACTAACATCCTTAAAATTACATTGTTAACAATTTGAAGCTTTGGAGTATACATTTATATAGAGAAATGTATGAATAATTCAATGAATATATTGATTTAAGGGGATACGATACAGTACCAAGGGCAGATAATAACGTCGCCGAATTTGGCATGTTGTTTTAGCGACGTCACGAATTTGAGCACGACGTCATAAATACCAGACTATGCCAATTGCAAGCAGATCACTGTATATGTAAGCCTGTACAATAAATCTATGATAAAATCGATGTGAATTCCTCATAATGCAAATGGGGACGTAGTAGCTCCAGATCCGACATACTTATCAAATTGAAACCTGATAGCAAAGACTTCCTATCGGCATTTTTTGCAATAGAATCAATTTTTTCCCAACAACAATTTGATTTCGTTTAAAAAGATTTACACTTGTCACAAGTAAACAAACGCACAGTAGAAATTTATCAAGTTTGCTGTAATTATTACTTAAAATCACTGCTGTAATACAAGTCCATGAAAATCCTAAGAAATTTCAAGAGTCATTAAAATCTCGTGACTTTTCCAGTGACTTATTTTTTGCTTTTATTTAATCATCTTCCCATGGAATTTCTATAACCTATGTACATTTTACTCCTGTGCAAATGCCATTAATTAGTTTCTAAAAACTGTATTAGGTCAAATTTACGCTTCATGGAATGTCACAGAATATGAGTAGCATATAAAATACCTGAATTCATAAAAAAAATAAATAAATAAAACAAAATTAAACTAAGTTGAACTTGAGATAGAACCGGCGTTTTGTATTTGCGCCGATTTGCATTTCATTTGCCCCGATTATTTCTTTCATTTGCGCTGATTTTTTTACTAGCTAATTTAAGATTTAACGGGTAAATATTTCAATTGCTCAAAAACTTCATTACTGAAATAAATTACCGTGCTTTACAGTTTATAACCAGATTCAACCAATGTCTTCAAGGCATTGTTGAAGTTTTTGATACTGTTCTTTTTGATTTCTTTTTCTTTTAATTTCAATTTTTTAGCTCTACCTTTTCACTTTTATCTTGGAATTTTCACATTTTGCCATTTCAAAAATAATTATAAATAGAATAACAAAGTACCAACATTGCAATTCATTTAAAATGTAGCTTTCATCGCAAATGTCATACGCCCGATCAAACATATTCTGACAAAGACTCTGGTGTCATTTTTAGTGCATGGGCTTACAAATATCGAGGTTGTAAGTTTGAATCTAGCATGCGACAGCTAAAAAATAATCCGTAAAAAATATGCGACTTTTCTATATTTTAACTGGAAAAAATGAAGGGATTGCCGCGAGGGAGTCAGGTGGCGCATTATCATGGCCATTTTCAGTACAATTTCACGGCATTTTACGACTTGTATTTTCACGGGGTGCTGTGAACATTAAATTAAAAACACCGTGAAAATGGCTTTTTTATATCACAATGTTTTTACCATGCAAATTATGCACGTAATTTTATTATACATTGTATTATCAATAGGTAATAGGCAAGAGTGTGGCATTGAAGAAGCATATGTATGATAATTATCCTATTAAACGCATTTTACTTTAAATGAGGTTCGGTATAATCATTTTCAGGACAACGGGAAAGGTCATTTATTTCACCGAGAATTCGGGAAAAACACTTATCAGGAACGAGATTTGATCAATTTCATTTTTCGGGATGACTGAGGGAATCGTAGATTTTTTTCTCGGAAAATCGGGTTCAAAACCAACCCAACCCCTTAAATTGACCCAACACCACATACAATGAATTCTGATTTTTTTTTTTCGTTAAAGATGGATAGGTGAAACCAGGGACTCAGTCACCGTTTATAGATCTATATACATGAACAGCAGCAGTAGGGAAATAATCA
>MJUU01020788.1:105074-124294 GCA_002080025.1 Modiolus philippinarum
GTTCAAAACCAACCCAACCCCTTAAATTGACCCAACACCACATACAATGAATTCTGATTTTTTTTTTCGTTAAAGATGGATAGGTGAAACCAGGAACTCACTCACCGTTTATAGATCTATATACATGAACAGCAGCAGTAGGGAAATCATCATTTTTTGCAGTCAACGAAATCACTGTTCCATTTTTCGCAACACTAATATCAGAAAAACTGATTGACGACGTTCAAGTTTCGGAGCGAAATATAATGTAACGTCATTTCGTGCCGAAACCGGCAATACTCATTTGTAGTGATAAAAATGCCAGTTTTCTCTCTGTGGCTTTAAAATAAGCACATGGACCCCCATTTTTCAAAGCGAATTTCAAAAGAGTGATGTTTCACGGAGATCTCTGCGAATTTTGAAGAAAAAATCAGATCACAAATTATTTCTATGTGAAATTTTACCTACGAGAAATGGACGTTTATTCTATAAGTACTTACATAAATATCATTTCGAACCACAAATAATGAAATTTTGTTTTAAAATGTTTACTTACCTTCTTCAGAAATATCTCACAAAACTGTAGCAAAAAACCGGAAGCAATTAGCTTAATTAGTTTTAATTTTAGTTTTAAATATTGCTGTAAAAATCCAATTTTTACGAAAAATTTTGGAAAATGGGCAATTTTGAATCGTAATTAGCTCGAAAACGAAATCATGAAGGTATACTTTTCTTTGCAGATTTGGAAAGAGCATGTTAAAATTTACTTTCATTCAAAATTTCACGAAAAAATCAGTTCAGGATCTTAACTGTATCGTATCCCCTTAATATGAATTGCCGTGTTTTTTTTTTTCGGTGTCTGCCTTTAATCGCTTTTAATATGAATTGCCGTGGTTTTTTTCGGTGTTTGCTTTTAATCGCTTTTAATATGCATTGTCATGTTTTTTTTCGGTGTTTGCCTTTAATGACTTGTAATATGAATTGCCGTGTTTTTTTTTGTTTTTGTTTTTGTTTTTTTTTTTTTTGAGGGGGGGTTGTGTTTGCGTTAATCACTTTTACTATGAATTGCCGTGGTTTCTTTCGGTGTTTGCCTTTATTCGCTTTAAATATGAACTCCCGTGGTTTTTGTTTTTCGGTATCTACCTTTAATCGCTTTTAATATGAATTACCGTGTTTTTTTTTGGTATTTGTTTGCCGATGTATTCAATGTATTTCATGGCAAAAAAACAGTTGCAGTGACTACATTTTGAATATTAACATTTCAACAAGAAAATTTTTTATCGAGTCATTACAGAAACATTTTCATAACTTAAAAACGAAATATAATCAACTTGTTTTCGTTGTAAAAACTACATTTCTATAGTCATTCTAACCATATGACTTACACTTAAAAACTGACATAAATCCGAAACTTATATTGAAACTTGAATCAAACCAATTCATGACTTTCTTACTTTTCAATTACACCGAAGAAAAATTAGATTAAGATGTATAATCAAAGCTTAATTTGGTAAATGTAAAAATGTCACAACTGTAAAATAGTAGATCACTAATATAGACGAAGACTAAAGACACATCTTATATCAATAACAGCAATGAAAATGAAAAAAATCTTCGCTTATATACAGTGTACTCTCACACTTATTTAGGTTCACAGTAAAAGTAATCCACATGTTTTTTCTTGGGTTGAAAGTGAAGTTGAACCCTTGATTAATGTAAAACGCTTATCCTTTCCATGCACAAGGTCTCACTTCATCCCCCATGCACAGCTCTATCCTTAGCTGAATTTGGGCTTTTTTATTCAAATGTGTGTGGTTATTTGTTCTCTATCAGCTTTTACAATGGACGTCCAAATGTTTTGGTTTGATCTGCACTGATGAGGCATAAGTTTTCTAAATGCGCACATGCAGAAAATAAATTAACAGTTACTTCGGTGTTTTGTTATTCATACTGAATGTTTCCAGGGTTTTTTTTTTTTTCTTAATACAAACAAATACCCAAGTTGCATCAAAATCAGTAAATCTCGTAATGCTGTACACGTGTTTCAAGGAGTAACCTCTCATCAGCTTCATTAGAATCAAATACCGTATAAGTGGTTATTTTCGCGAGGACTTAATTTTCGCTTTATTCGAGACCATTCTGAAGTTACAAAAATTGAATACCGCGAAATATAATTTATTTGAGACTTTATACAGTAAATGATAAGCAATCACGAAAATTTGAGTCCTACGATAATAGAATCCAGCAATTTTGAAAGAAATCGCAAAATTTGTGTCCCGCGAAAAAAACAGCTTATACAGTAATATGGAAAGCGGTAATCCAAAAGCAGTCTAAAAACAAGTACTCATTTCAAAAATATCGAAATGGTAGGCCAAATCCAGTACCAAGGACATCTACCGAGTGCCATACACTGAATGAAGCCTCGGTTTTTGTAAGAAGTTGGAATTTTGATAAAACTAAAGTTTTATAAAACACAAGGTAAATTTTCATGTCAGACAAGTCTGACTATTGGGCTGATGAATACCCTCGGGGACAACTGGTCCACATGCACTGGCATCGGCAATATGGTTCAAAATACAAAAAAAATACCAAAGTTGCATAAAAAAGGGTTAAATTCGTTATGCTTTACACGTGTTTCAAGGAGTAGCCTCTTATCGGCAGCATTAGAAACAAATGATTTGGAAAGCCATAATCCAAAAGTGGTCAAAAAGAAGAAATCATTACCAAAAATATCGAAATAGGAGGCCAAATCCAGTACCAAGGGCATCTACCGAGTGTCATATACGGAATCAAGCCTCTGTATTTGTCAGTGGTTTGAATTTAGATAAAAACAGTAAAGTTTTATAAAACGCAAGGTAAAATTTCTCGTCAGATAAGTCTGACTATTGTGCAGTTGAATACCCTCGGGGACCACTGGTCCACATGCAGTGGCGTCGGCCATATGGTTCAAAATACAAAAAAACACCAAAGTTGCATAAAAAACAGTGTACACATGTTTCAAGGAGTAACCTATTATCAGCAGCATTGGAATCAAATAATATGGAAAGCCATAAGCAAAAGTAGTTGTACGTTGTACGTGATGAAAATGTGTCAAACATTTGAATTTCCGTGTGAATTTTGAAAAAAACACGTATAAGTTTTTTAACAAAAATCTGAAGAATTCATTTCTTAACTTATTTTCAAAGAATAGACTTTCAGTTTCTAACTACTATAAACCGAGAAATTTTCGCGTCGTATTTTTTTCGTGGTATGGAAAATAAAGTTTGTTTCGCACAGTCTTGAATTTGCGATTGTCAGTTGAGTTACGTAGTATCACTTGTCAAAAGGAAGAGTAACTAGATTTGCAATTACAAGCAATAGCCAGACGACCAATTCGATGATTACATCTTATTTGCATCATCAAACTCTACCTATTTTTACGTATTTTTTTACGTATTTTTACGTATTTTGACGGCCATCGTAGAAATGGTGGCAGTTTGAACAAATTAAACGCGCAGATAACTTCAGATTGTGGTCCATCTTTGTGCAAAGTTTAAAATCATTCCATTCGGACATTTCAAAATGGACGAAATGAATTGGAAGAAAAAAAGAAGAAGAATCAGAAGAAATAACAAAATACCGAAGTTACTGTTAATTTATTTTCTGCATATGATCATTTAGACAACTTATGTCTCATCAGTGCAGATAAAACCAAAACATTTGGAAGTCTATTAACCGAAAAACGTGTAGAAGCTGATTGAGAACAAATAATCAAAAGGGTCTAAATAGAAAAGCCAAAACTCAAAATACAAAATTTCGTATTTAGATATTGCAAGTTTTAATAAAGTCGGTGTTCGGAGTCAGCACCGAAGTACTGACTACTGGGTTGGTGAATACCCTCGGGGACTAACAGTCCACCAGCAGAGGCATCGTCCCAATGGTAACAAATAACAAAATACCGAAGTTACTGTTAATTTATTTTCTGCATATACGCATTTCGACAACTTATGTCTCTTAAGTATAGATAAAGCCAAAACATTTGGAAGTCTATTAACCGAAAAACGTGTCAAATAATCAAAAGGGTCTAATTAGAAAAGCCAAAATTCAGCTAAGGACAGAGCTATGCATGAGGGAGATACTCCTTAGTTTTAAACAAAATTTCGTATTTAGATATTGCAACTTTTGATAAAGTCGGTGTTCGGATCAGCGCCGAAGTGCTGACTACTTGGTTGGTAACGTAGAACAACAATACGTCACGCCGACTTCGTCTGGGGTGACATTATCAGAAAACCCAGAAGAAACGTAGAATAAGAACAGGCAACTCGACTACTTCTGGGGTGACATAATAACAAAACATCGACACCTATCCAGCTCTTACCCTATATCAGTAAGCATAAAAGTTGTTATCGTAGGGTCTTAAAAGACAAGTATATACCCCGAAAAAGAGTGAAAATTCCCTGAACATGAAAATGCATTTCCTTGGAAATGAAAAACTCTTCCTTGAAAATCTTAAAAGTACTAATTTTTGGTGGTAGAAGATGTCTACGAACCTTGCAAATTGTGAATGATGTTTGGAATATTTTGTTAGATTTTTCAGAAGAAAAGTATACATGTTTAGGGCTTGATATATGGTGTGAGGTTCCTTACTGTGTTGAAGAACGTACGGTGACCCCTTGATACTTTGTTTTTTAACCTGGATATGGGATTTTGTCTCCTTGACATTAACCCATTTCCTTTCTTTTTCATGTTGAATTCATGATGGAGAACAACAATGAATTCGTTTTTGCGTGCTTAGTTCGATAGTTCATTTGTAGAGACTTTGTTTCATGTGCATCTGCTACAAATATCCTTTCAATTTTTATTTAGTTTATTTTTTTTGATTCAGTACATTTACTGATATTTTTTTCCACACACTGTTTTAGATCAGACAGATAAAATGTAATCAACAATTTAAGGGAGTATAAGTTTCAGTATACAGAGGCACTCGACACCTTTGGGGCTTTTTCCATTCAAAGAGGATTAAAATTTTCACAAATACTAGGCGTTATATTCTTGGTAATTGCACACTTCAAAGAAAAACAGACCATGTATGTTCAAAATGTCAAATCTTCTAACCATTTTTTTTTTTTGCTTATTTAAGAAATAATTCATTGGCGGCGGTGGTTTGTTGGAGATTTACATATGGGTGGCCATTATCTTCGTTAATTTTGTACCAAGAGCGTAGCGTAGCGGAGCGAGGGGTAAAATAAACGAAAATAATGGACACCCATATGTAAATCGACTACATACCACCGGCGAACATGAATTATTTCGATTCTGATAAGACATTTCTTGATCTGCGCGGACCTATGGTGTACACGGTAACGACAGCCATTACTTCAGATTTACTGACGTTTTTGTGCACAAAACGTATTGTGAAGTCGTCAATTTCAGCGTAAAGACTGTTGTGAAGTCGCTAATTATGTCATTGGAGGTTTTCATATGGCTAGTGGTCATGGTTTCCATTGTTCCCATATTAGAATTTAATTTAATTTATAATCAGCTAACGGAAATGAAGGACATTAGAGAAAAATGTTTCCCACCAAATTTTGTTGCCTTATATATAGTGTATCAATGTATTTTTCTTATGTTCTAAATGTAGAAGCTTTTCAAAGACTTTGCAATTACAAATTATCTGAAACCTGTACTCCCAATACGGGACGTGCGAGATAGGATTTCTCATGTTATTGAACGCGTAAACGATAGCCTCAAATACAAGTAAACAGGGGCCAACGGAAGTAGAATATCGAAGGGTCAGGCAATGAAATGATTACAAAAATCAAATTCTATAGACATTGCAAAAACGAGAACACCGAAAAAAGACACAACAACTAGATGAAAAAACCTCAAGGCACGGAAATAAAGAAAAGTCATTCAAAACAAAGGCAATAATAGTGTGAATTCCAATGAAAAACAGGAGAAACATCAGGTGCTCCGGAAGGATAAGTATGTCCTGCTCCGCTAGCCACAACCGTCACACTTTCAGTGAGTCAATCCAGTGTTTGGGCAAATCTGGTATGCCAAATCCCTGAAGTCGTGAAATCTAGCTGAAAATGTCCGTTTTTATTGGGACATAAATCCATCATAACTTCCAATGATGGTATTGTGACGGCCATGACTGGTTTCCTTGTCTTTGATTAATATATACCACCTTAAAACAAACTATTTGTGAAATAAAAGTGTACTTTTAACATTGCCTACATTCAATTCTTTAACTAGATTTTAATTGGCGAAAAACAAATTATCTGAAGCGGTACAAAAAGATTAAATATAAATCACCGATTTCCTCTCAATGTATTGATTTTTTTTTCGCATAGTAATAGAATTTTCTGGTTGCAAACACCACTCAAAAGACTCGTATTCTGATTATTTAACTTTTTCATCTTTTGAGCAATGATTGGTACATTGATAAATGTAGTTTGTCTGAATATTTTCTTTTATGAATACACGATATAATTGGTGCAGAATATCTTCAGTTTTCCTTTATCAATCATTTCATTTAACAGTTTTGTTGTACCATACAAAATTGCAACTGCCAAAGGAAAACTGTTAGAGTGTTACAGGTTAGGATTAAACAATTCGTAACTGGATGTTGGTATGATCAGATTAAGTAGACTAGAGTAAGCACTTCGTGTTGTCTTACTACAATAGTTTGGCAAAACATTCTTTGTTGACGAAAAGGAGAAAATTCGAGTAACAGAATAGCGATTTTTTTTTCAAATACTAGTATTATTTATAACTTACAGCATAATCAGTCCTCAATTGTAAACCTTTATGGTACATAGGATTTTTTTTTTCAAAAACGCTTTGACACCACAATGCAAAATTTTAATGTGAAGACTCTTTAATGTATTTTTTTTAAGGTAAACACTTTCAAATTCTAATTTCATCAAGAGTTCTCGTTGTAGACTCTCTTCCGATTGTCATTATAAAAACGGACTATAAAGATATTGTTTATGGATAACGTTTAAGGTTTTTCAAAGCTCCTTTTTTGCAAAAACACATCTTTTTAAGCCTGTTGCTGTTTATACAGTCTGGCTGACCTCCATATATGTTAAGTCTACTTATATCTCCTGTTACTTCATATTTGTTCGATTGTTTATTATACATAAGAGTTGATTCAAACAGGGCTCCTCCTGGTTCCGTTTTGATAACAATTTTATGTAAATCAATGTTGTGTTCGCGAGAAAGAAGTTTCGAAGATGATTCAATTTTCGAAAGTCGCAGTATTTCACACTTTTCACTAAATGTTGTCAACAAATTATTAATATGATGAACAAGCACAGGCGCAATTGATTTTGAAATAGTGTCGTTATCCTTTGATATTAAGTGATAGTTACACGTGCACCAGTGAGGATCGTACGTGCATCCTGGCACGATCTATTGTGCGGTATTTCACTGAAAAGAGATATTCCTTTCCCAGTTGTGTCTCTTGTATTCTCACTATCAAGGTTGAGTACATGTAACAGAGTAGAGTACATATCTAAATGTGTTGTAAGTCGCCTACTGTTGGTATTTAAGTTTCTAAAATACGTTTTGTACCTCTGTCTAAACCATACTGGAACATAAACAAACATTAATGGAAGTCTATCCTCCAACAGACCAATGAAAGTTCGTCTTACATCGCCATATCTCATACCATGGTCACCAAAGACAGCCAGAAGTGTATTATTTAGATGGCCATTTTCATACAACTCTGAAAGTGTATTTCTGGTCATATGATCGACACCAGCGAGTCCTGAAAGATAACCATGGGTATGTCTTGAAAATGTTGATAACGAAAAATAAGGAGTTTGTCCCAAATGAGACCCAAGTTGGTCTATTCGATCTAAAAGCACTTTGGTTGTTGTTTTGCCATTGAAACAAACTTGGGTCAATGACCTGGCATTTTCTTCATTCACAACATGAAAAGGACAGTCGTAATAGTCTGTAGGCTGGTGTTTGAACCCAGGCTTGTTGAAATGAAAAGTTCCACCCCAGCACCAGTCCTCTCCAAAATGTGTAACATATCCTTTTTCAGAAAATCTCTTCCATATAAAAGTACAATTGTCAAATCCATGTTTATCATGAAAGCATGTTTGGATTTCTGCAAAATTTCCAGTCAAAAATGGAACTATATTTTTGAATGTGTTATCGCCTAATTTGTTATATCCTAGCATTTCTACAGCACCTAGTTTTTCGGAAAGGAACCGTCTTGTTTCCGGCATATATCTCAAAGAATTGATGCGTGAAGTAGAATCAAACATTAACAGTAAAACGTTTAAACGATTATTTTGTGTTGTATAATGTGTATCGCTCAGTTCTGGTTTATTACTTGGTAAAGCATCTTGCTCGATATGACGATTTTTTCTTTTGTCAACAAAATTCATGTGCATGTTCACGGCAACCAGTGTATTTAATGAAGAATAACACTCGACTTTCAGAAATTCATCTTCAATTGAAATATTTGACACAAATTTGGAGCTCTCATTGCCATATCGGAACGATTTTTTACCTTTTTTGAAAATGGGTTTAAATCGACAATAACTTATTTCTCTTGGTTTTCTTGTTTTATTTATGTACAGTTTTTGGTCTTTTATATATGTAAATACCGTCCAATCATTGCATGATTCCACCGAAGGATGAAGGTTAAGTGAGCGTTTTATTGACCTACTAAAAGGGTCGACATCAAGTATTTTACAAGCGTCAGAGTCGACCAGGAATTTTTGCTCAGATTCATACACATTGTTTTCATTAATGCTTAAATTTGAGGTCGGAAATTTTCTTTCCACGAAACGGAATTCGTAATTGTTGATTTTGTAAATGCATTGATAGAATCCTTTGAAATATACAATGAGTAAAAATCCAGCACACAAAATTAGACTCCTTCTAATTTTCACATTACAAAAATTCTTCTGTACACTATACATCATTGCAATGAATATAAAATCTACTGTGTTCAAGACCTAATGTGTAGGACTATCACAAACTTCGTAAAAACGTTTCAGATCTCCTTTTTATGCTGTCTTGTGCATCTTATTGATGATTGGTCAATTTTGCACTTGAAATATTGACAATGATTTGAAAAAGAAGTTTCATTATAAACCTTTATATCATTTTACATATGTTGCTAGAGAGTTACACAAACAATTAAGCAGTATGACGAGTTTTCACTGATCAATTGAAAAATAGCAAAAACATCAATTTATTTGTTTGTTAGAAATTTGAAAAAAATAATTACAACATTGGTTAATATGTACAAACCTTACATCTCGAGCAATATGTTATTACATTTACAAGGGTGTGTTAACTTCTCAAAGGCAGTATGTCATTTTATTAACTGATGACTTTAAATACAGTGCCATTCGTCCATTTAATATAACCAAAAGTTCTTGGCACATGAATTTATAAAGGGCAGTTGCCCTGCATAAAAATTAATACAGGGCAGATGCCCTGTAAAAATAAATCGGCCATTTTGGTTTAGTTACGCTGTTTTCTGTATCTTTCTCACAGAACGTTTATTGGTCTTTTTAGGGGTTAGAAGATAAAGCTAATAAAGTTAAATTAGTTTGAGGCAAAAACCTGCAGCAGGAAAAACGTTGTTTTCACATCTGACTACCTCAACAAAGAATCGTTAAAAAAATAAGTTTCGGGAACCATTATACGAAACGATGAAAAAAACATGGAAATTTTCGACATCAATGCATCAGTTATCCATCAGTAAAAACATTCTCCTTACATAAAGAAAGGCTTGCTGCCCGATTGTGAGTATTCGCGCCTGATATATCCGAGTTAAAAATTTTATACACCACTGGAACTTAAAGGCGAGCTTCATCTCTATACCTGCTTCTCGACATATACCCCAAAAAAAATGAAACCGATATTCGTTAGCATGCTCAATTTAACATTATAAATGGTACAAAAGCATAAGAAGAAGTAAGGAGGATCTAATGAAACATCATTTTCAACGACAGGGTAGATTAATAACAAAATAAACTAGAAAAACTATCAGCAAAGCTTACTTATATATACCTCCCGCTTCCTCCATTTAATTCCAAAAGTTAACGATTTGCAAAAAAACTTATATCTTGGTTGAAATTAAATTCTGAAGAAATAAATGATCGATATGTAGAGTAATAGGGAAAATCCCCCCAAAAATTAGGTCCATAAATTGAAAATATATTGTATGCACTATGCATTCTGCCCTTGTTTCAGTGTTTTTAAATTAGCGGCGTTTGAGGGGTTTGCGCACCATCATATTTCAAAATCCAACAATAAGACAAGGTATGTTTTCCGAAAAAAAAAAGATAAATTTAAATAGCTGGTGCACAATTACAGTGTTTTTCACTTGTCAACAATACGGGACTTTTGAGTCGTGTAATATACGAAAAACCAATACATGAATACATTGAGAAGGAATCACTAATTAATATTAACACTGTTGAGCTAAGAATGATTTATATTTAATCTATTAGTAAGGCTTCAAGTTAATTGTTTTTCGTCAATAAAATTTAGTTCAATAATTGTCATGTAGGACAAATTATAAGTACACTACAATTTTATAAATAGTTGGTTTTTCGGGTGATCTATATATCTATTTCAACAGTTCAGGAATCTAGTTATCCTTCTTACTGGTGGTAGTTTTGCAATTGGGCGGATTTTATGTTTTCCAAGAAGGCGGATTACGTGTAATATGCCACTAAAATTAAAAAATGAAACAATTGTTTAAAAACCAAACGCACTTAGCAAGGCTGAATAGTGGATCATTGTGATTATATCCATGCCGAGTTTTATATGATTTTTTTCCAGTAATTTGATATTTTTGCTATTTTATGTATTTTTCTTCAGAATGGAAGTTAAAAAATACTCAAAAGAAGAGGACATATTTTTATTATATCTTATATACGCATGTTAAAGTTTTCTGTTTCTGACATTGTTATGTCGTCCCTTTTTGATACTTAACCAAGTGATTACATTAAAGAGTGTACTTCGTTCAGATGTCCATAAATTCAAAATAGTAGATTTTGGGTCATACGCATAAAAAAGCCAGCGAGCACCAGGGACAATAAAAATATGACAAAAGGCATGTAGATGATTGGACGAAACTCACAAACAGCGATCAAAAGATGAAATGTTTTTAATAATTCTTTCCTTTTTTTAAATTTACTTTTTTTCAATTCCGTTTTACTTGTAAAGCCTTTCCGTCCGATTGCAAAACTAAAAAACGCCCAATTGAAACTACTGGAAATTTGAAAATCCGCACAATTGAAATGCGTCCCTTGCTGGTATTTAAGAAAATCGTTTCCGCCTTCAATTGCACGAGAGTTCCTATCTCGAAAGTCCCGTATTAGGCAAATAAGAAACAAATCAAAATTTTATTTGAATAGTTGATGCACAATGACCTGAGCATTTTGCTAACTTTAAGTCGTCTAGAAGGATTATTCGACCAAAGATATGTAGCCTGATTCAACAATAAAGAAAGAACCAAGGGAAACCCCTGAAAATTAGATTCTAAAATAGTTGTTTATCTGTATTATGCATTGAAGATTCTTATAAAATTTAATTGTAGTTCATTGAGTCTGGAAGAAGTTATTGCCACAAAACATGTACTCCTATGGCGGACAAACAAAAGAACGAACAGACAGCCTGATCAGTATATACCTAGCCGCTTAACGGGGTAAAATGAAATAGATCATTCTAAATAACGAGACTTATGATTAATTGCATCCATGTATAGAATTTTCTCAACATTAAATTAATGTCATGTGTAAGACAGCTGAAATACCAAAGGAATAAAGCACAGGATTACATATAGTAAATCAAAGTTCAAAGACAAGGTAGACGAAAACACCAGAGTACAGAAGACACTACATACCCACACACAGCACACGAACACCACAAATACAACACTATAAAGTACAGCATTAACAGTGTGAACTTCAAAAAAAAAAATAACGACAGGTACTGCTTCGGAAAGGGAGACTTGTTGTTGAGAATGAACATTTAGTTAAGGAGGTTCGCTCCACATGTTTTGGGATTTCTATCAGATTTTCGGAGTTCTCTGGTTTTATCCATTTAAAAGCATTATATTTGTTTGCCCATTGACCCCTTTCATTTTTCCAATAATTTCATTTTATACATCTTTATGAACATTCTGTAAAATTTTCATTAAATTTTATTTCGTTCGTGGCCAAACCTTGCAAATGTTAATCCTATGAAATATCCGAGGAGTTCAGTTTCCCGCCAAATTTTCAATCACTTATGACTCAAAAACTAGATCATCAACCTATCATTTTTATTTCGCTTAAGGTAGTTCGATCCTAATAAAAATATCATACAGAATTTTTTTCTTTTTAGATATTTTGTAGGTCTTAACCTATATATTCAAAAAATAAAATAAAAATGATATGTCACCGATCATCTTTTTCTGTTATTTGGCTTTGAAAATCAGAGCAAATTCAATATTTTTCAGCAATATTTACAAAAAAAATAGGGAACTGTGAGAATATGGTTTTTGTTTATCTTTCATATAAAATAAATATCAGATAGATTGTTTTTATTTTTTGATTTTTCAGAGATGTACATTTAAGTTATCTATTACGCTGAAAAAATCTATATGTCACCGTTCGATTATATTGTTTACGAAATAGACAATATTTACGGGAAAAGAGAGCTAATTCGCGGGAAACTGTATGTCAATCTATTATGACGTCACAGTGAATAGGCCAATACAGGAATATTCCGGTTTGAAAGTCAAGCCAATTCCGCATCCGACTCGTGTTTCGCAAATGCGCCAATCGAATGCGCCGTGTATTAGTGTCGAACTACCTTAAATTATTTCTTTTTTAATTTTCTAGCAGAAAATCACATTTATTTGAAATCCTATTTATTTGCATATGGAGTAGCGAACCCCCTTAAGATTGTGGACAACGCACAAGTCGTTAAGATGGCCAAAGGATATATCACTGAAATTAATGAAAATAGCCTTAACAATATAATTAATGTATACGCGAGATTAGATGTTGCTGAATTTGTTATATTGAAGAACCGGCCAAAAAGAGCGAAAAGACAATAATGATTTCTAGCTGACCCGAAAACCGATTTACTGTATTTTTCAACTTGCATTACCTAAATTTTACAAAATTTTGTTCATATTTCAGGAGTATCTATCTGCCTCATGCATAGCTCGGTCCTTAGCATAATTTTGGCTTTTCTGTTTGGATCCTAATGATAAGTTGTTCTCTATCAGCTTTTGCACTTATTTCGATTTATGGTCTTCCAAATGTTCAAATGTTTTGATTATATCTGCACTGAAGAGACATAAGTTGTCGAAATGCGTATATGCAGAAAAAAATCTAACAGTAACTTCGGTATTTTATTATTTTAGATAAGGGACAGAATCATGTTTCTTCGTTATGAGTAATTTTTTTTTTTTTGTATTTCTATAGTACATATTTTTCACAAGACCCGAAGTCAGATCTTTTATGCTTACATGAAATCGATTTTATTTAGAAACTTGCTATATATCATTTTTTAAAGATGAGCTCAAGATGAGTATCCTGCTTTTCAATAGCTCTGTCTTTAGCTGATTTTTGCTTTTCATTTAAATAGTTTTGGCATTGGTGCTCTATCAGATTTTATGCATTTCTGGTTGATGAACTTCAAAATATTTTGATATGATCTGCAACAAAGATACCTCAGTTCTGGAAAACGTCATATGCAGAAAGAAAATTTTACTGTAACTTCTTGAATTCAATTCTGATCATCTTTAATTTGGAGCAATTTATTATCTGTTTTTATTATTTCAATTTGTTTTGCTTTGCTGTTACTTGGAATGCTTTTTTTTAATTTCCAATAAATGATAATGTTCGGCAAAAAAACTAATAAGCATGATCTCAATAATAGTGCAAGAAAAAGTCCGAATCATACGAGGAAGCCAAATAAAGGAAATGTATACGAATAACGACAAATGTCAAACTCACATACTCAATTATAAAATACCGACTTATGTCTCTTCAGTGCAGATCAAGCCAAATCATTTCGAAGTCCATTATTTGAAAAATGTGTAAAAGCTGATAGAGAACAAATAACCAAAAGGATCTATATAGATTAGCCAAAATTCAGCTCAGGACAGATCTATGCATGAGGGAGATACTCCTTAGTTTTAAACAAAAATTTTGTAAAATTTACATATTGCAAGATTCATTAAAAGCGGTTTTCGGTCAGTACCGGAGAACTGACTAATACCCTCGATGACAAATAGTCCATCAGCAGAGGCATCGGCCCAGTGGTAATAAATAACAAAATACTGCATATACTGATAATGTTACTGTATATATATAAATTTCCTGATAATGTTACTGTATATAAATTTCCTGTTAATGTTACTGTATATATATAAATTTCCTGATAATATTACTGTATATAAATTTCCTGATAATATAACTGTATACATATAAATTTCCTGATACTGTTACTGTATATATATATAAATTTTCTGATAATGTTACTGTATATAAATTTCCTGATTATGTTACTGTATACATATAAATTTCCTGATAATGTTACTGTATACATATACATTTCCTGATAATGTTACTGTATATATATAAATTTCCTGATAATGTTACTGTATATAAATTTCCTGATAATGTTACTGTACATAAATTTCCTGATAATGTTACTGTATATATATATAAATTTCCTGATAACGTTACTGTATATATATAAATTTCCTGATCATCTTGCTGTATTTAAATTTTCTGATAATGTAACTGTATATAAATTTCCTGATAATGTCACTATATATACATTTCCTGATCATGTTACTGTATATAAATTTCCTGATCATGTTACTGTATATAAATTTCCTGATCATGTTACTGTATATTAATCTCCTGATAATGTTACTGTATATAAGTTTCCTGATAATGCTACTGTGAATAAATTTCCAGGAAATGTAAAATACGAATATTTTTTTTAATTTGAAAATAAGGTCGTAGGTTAAGCGATTCTTTAAATCATAGAGAGAAGACACAAGAAATTTAAAAAAAAAATTAAATCACATATTTTCCGTAAAAAGTGGACAAAAATTTCCTTTTATTGTCTGTGACCTTTCAATAGCAATTGATATTGAGTTGCTCCCGAACACTACCGCAGTGAAAGGGGAAGTTTAGCGCACCGTCAAGCAAGTTTAATCTGCCATTTCTTTAGAATTTCCTGTGCCATTTAAAAAAAAAACAATTTTGTTTTGATTTGACCAATTCTGATTTTCCGCGTGCTCTGTGTTTTGGCTTTGTCTTGGAATTTGGCACTTGGCAATTATGTTTGGCAATTTTTAGATCCTTTTAGTTGCAATTTCTACCTAGCAACAATATCTTTCGCAAATCAATAAGAAATTTTTACCATTTCAAATTATAAAAATATTCAAGTCTTGAATTTCATTTTTTTTTTAATATGTGTGAATCAAAAGATCAGTTATTCTGGGGAATTTTGCATAGCACCCTTATCTTATCAAGAAATGATAACAATTTCCATTGATTAGACTGCCAAAATATGTTTGATTGAAACTTATTTTGTTGTCTAAACATGACAATTGGATTGGGCACAAATTATTCAATTTAGAATTGCCCTTTCCAATAATAACATAACATAAAACATAAATAGACATAATAAATAGAACTAGAGGTTGTGGGAACGACAGCTATCCCCGCACTCCCTGTTTGACACAGAAAACAGTTGTTTTACACCCTGGGCATAATTTTTCTCAACATTTTTTAAATAAAACTATTGATAGTCGTTATTTAAAAAAAAGAATTTAAGGATATACGGTTGTAAGGCAGAATTCAAAAAAAGTGGTCTTTGAGACTTTCAGGAAATTTACCAAAATTGGAATCAAATATTTTTGAAATCCAATTGATTAAACTGTTTGTCCTAAACTAAAAAAACTATTTAAGTATGGTTGCTAGGTAGAATTAAAAAAATAAGTGGTCTTTGAGACTTTCAGGAAACTTACAGGAATCGGAATCAAATATTTTTGAAATCCATTTAGTTAAAATGTTTGTCCTTAGAAAACAAATTATTCCAGTATGGTTGCTAGGTAGAACTCCAAAAAAATATGTGGTCTTTGAGACTTGCAGGAAATTTACCAAAATTGAAATCAAATATTTTTGAAATCCAATTGATGAAAGTGTCTGTCCTAAATTAAAGAAGCTATTTAAGTATGGTTGCTGGGTAGAATTCCAAAAAATAAGTGGTCTTTGAGACTTTACTAAACTTGGAATCACATTTTAGAATTCTAATTATTCCAAATCTCATTTTCTATCAAACAATTGGTGAAATACATAATTATATCCTCAAATTTCAAAAAATATGAGTCTTTGAAATTTTCAGGAAATTTACCAAAGTTGGAACCGGAGTCATAACTCCGAAAGCTTATTGCAAATCTACAGACTATATGCAACAATTCTGCAGAAAGATTTTATCCCTAAATCCAAAAATGTAGGAGGTGTTTGTGTCACATGCCACATGTGTCAAAATCCACAACTTTTGGCCTTTGTCAAAATCAACATCTTGGGGCCTCTTGCTTGCACCAAGATACAGATAAAAAAAATCCGAAAGCTAATTGCGCATCTACAGACTCCATGCAACAATTCTACAACAAAATTAAATCCATCAATTAATAAATGTAGGAGGAGTTTGTGTCACATGCCACATGTGTAAAAAAGAAAAGTGTGACGGACGGACGGACAGACAGACGGAGGGTATAACAATATCCCCGAATTTTTTTTTTTTTTTTCGAAAGTGCGGGGATAATTATTTCTAATATACGTTTATAAAATAAACAGAGATGATGATTACGTTGAGAAAAAGTAAAGAAAAAGTATTAAGTGTTAGTCCGGTCGTACAACTGATTCACAATAAAATTAATTTGTAAACCGCCCTTGTTTCTTTGATATATGTTTGTACGCAACTAAAAATTTGTTGGTTGGTTTCTTGATCTTTTTCTTCAAACCCATAAAGTAAGACGGCCAGAATAAAAGGAATATTCATTGGCGAAATGCTAGTAGTTAGTTTGTTTCTTTGAACACGGAATCTAGCGCAATAAATAAAGATATGTTCTACTGACTCAGTGGCTGCACCACATGCACAAGAGGCATTCTCAGATAAATTTCAGTGGAATAAATCATAATTCAGAGAACAACAATAGTTACTAAGTCGAGCGTGAATAATATTAAGGACCCGATTCCCAGTGTAAAAATGACCAGGGTTTAGAATAATGTAAGTATTTTATTTTAAGTTTAGTTCTGAAGATATTGACCGAAGTTGCATTACGCAACTGTGTATCAAGATCATTCCAAAATTTTAGTGTGGATGGAAAAAATGAACTCTGATAAATATTTAGACGGCACAGAGGTACAGTAACATTTTGAATATTCAAGTTATATGGTGTTGAATCTGAAACAAGAGTTCGTTTGTATTTTTTTATAAAATAAAACAAGTTTTTGTTGCTCGCGTCTAGCTGCAAGTGTTTCCCAGCCTGTTTCGTGATATAAAGAGTCTTTACTTGAATATGTAGTTAACCCTGTAACGATCCGTGCAGCTTCCAGATTTATTTTCTCTAATCGGTCAGAGTTTACTTTACCACAATTGTCCCAACTTCCCATGAATACTCCCCAATTGGACGAATAAATGTTAAATATATTCGTTTAAAATATGTTTAAAATATGTGATTCAAATTCAAATTTACTGTTACTGCTGGAGACCAGTATTGTTTTTTTTTTTAAGTTTTTGAAATCTACTTACCTACGATATTTTCATTTTTTTCAATAAAATAATCATTTTTTAATCATGAAATAGGTTTTTTGGCAAGCACCGAAGTACGGGCTACTGGGTTGGTGAATACCCTCGGAGACTTACAGTCCACCAGCAGTGGCATCGGCCCAGTGGAAATAAAAAGCAAAATAACCAAGTTACTGTTAATTTAATTTCTGCATATGCTCATTTCGACAACTTATGTCTCATCACTTTAGATCAATTCAAAACATTTGTTAATTCATATACCGAACTATGTGTAAATCCTGATAGAAAAAAATACAAAAAGGATCTAAATAGTAATGCCAAAATCATCTAAAAACAGAGCTTTTCGAGAGGGAGATACTCCTTAGTTTTGAACAAAATTTTGTTGAATTTAGATATTGTATGTTTCCAAATAAAATAGGTTTTTTGGCAAGCACCGAAGTACGGGCTACTGGTTTGGTGAATACCCTCGGGGACTTACAGTCCACCAGCATTACTTTTATACATAACTTTTAAATAACTTATTTCCCTGTGAATTCAAACTTAAAACATATTAACTGGGTATTGAGCGGGTGAGTTAATATAGATGAGTTATGCAGCAGGTGTTCTGTGCAAATCTAATCGCGATAACGTTTGCATAACATTCAGATAGTCAAGTCTATAATTCGATTAACAGAATTGCAATGTCATTCTTTTTAAGCAAATTTGCACAAAATTTGATACATCGGCAAACGAATACCGAAGCAAGAGCGAGGAAAGGGGAAATTCTGAAATCATAAAACCAAAATCACGGCAATTCACAGCAACACGAATTTAGACAGTATGACAAAGACAAAACAAATAAACAAAAAAGAACAACAGCGTAATAAAACTAAAGCACTAGCAGTGTGAACCCCTATAAAAACTGAGGTATCATTAAATGCTCCGGAAGGGTAAGCATGATCTGCTCCACGCATGGCACCCGTCACACTGCCAGTAAAAATTATGGTGTTGAAGATCTGCTTTGTGACTGATTGGTTAATGTCATTTTCTAACCCTTAGACAAACCAATTAAAATCCATGGTATGTGTTACTTCTCTAACCCTCAAACACTACCAAGGTGAAAGTTTGATATCATGCGGATCATTCCAAGCCATCCTCAAGAAACGCTTACATAAGCAAACAGTTAGAATTGTGATCTATATACGAAGAATAAAATTTGATATGATAATAGATACAGTTGGATCTAGAGGAATGTTCCAGCTATCAAATTTGAACTGCGATTCACTTTGAACCAAAAGTCTAGAAAAGGGTTCGAGACATCCATGGTGTTCGAGATATTGCAGTTCGAGCCATCGAAGGTCAAAGTGTGTCACGTAATGAGCAACTTAGGGACCGGCCATTTAACCTGAAGGGGGGTTATTGTTTTTGTTTTTTTTTTTGGACAGAAAAACATATTATTTTTT
>MJUU01020790.1:0-17206 GCA_002080025.1 Modiolus philippinarum
TGAACATTTCTGGGGGGAAATGGCAAAACTATTTGATATATTTTCAAAAAAACAAAGATTTTCTCTATTATCAAAGCTTGCCTTCACATTTCTATGTCTACCTAATAGCAATGCAGATAGTGAAAGAGCTTTTTCAATAGTAAAAAAAATTCATACTGAGTTCAGGAATGACTTACAAAATGACACTTTGTGTGCTTTGCTGTCATGCAAGATGAATTGCCAATGTTCATGTTTTGAATTTAAACCATCTCCAACACTGATTAAAAATGCAAAATCAGCTACAGTGGAATACAATAAGAGTTTAAAGTAAACAAGACATTCAACAAACTTTTGTGTTTTCGGTCAAACTGTTGACATATATTGTCAAATTGCCATAAACAACAATAAAAGTTGTAAAAACACAAAATGATTCTACGTAGATTTGAAATAAAACCCGTTTGTTCTCGTGAAACTTTAACTGAAGCTCGCCAAATAAAATCTTGTATTTGCTTTTGATACTACTGTGGATTCCAAAGCCCATGCAAAAATTGTTCTCTAAATGTCAACTACATAGAGGGTATTGCTGGAATCATAAATGATTAAGATGGTTTCAATGCAACTTTAAGTGTAAATTATAAATGTTACCTGAATATACTAGCTCAGTATTTGTACCAGGACACGTAGTTCTTCCCCAACGTATATACGTGGCACCATGACCTAAAAATCAACATATGTCGAGTATAAATAATCTATTCGTGTCTAAGGAGCATAGTATTGTGGGAATTCTACAGTTCAAACACAAAAATAAAACGGACCAACACGTTGCCCGGGTCTGTACTAATTAGAATATAAGCAACTGAAAATTGTTTAGCCAATAGCCAGTCTGAAGTTTTTATCCTGCAATGATGGTATTTACTAGACGAATACAGCCCTACGAATATTTTTTTTCGTATTCGTAGGGTAGACTGGTAACCGGTCCGCGATTTTGAACGAAGAAAAGACAGGCGACTGGTTTGAAAACCTCGAATACTTTGACGTCACAATGTAAATTCTCTTATGACGTCAGGAATTATACCAAAATGGCCGAAGTTGTTTACTCTCTTCCTGGTCCCGCTTCACAAAGAAAATGCATTTTAAAATAGGGTTTAAATGATTGCAGGATAAAAACAATATACGTACATTATCGGAAATATAAAATTTATTTGTACTCGCTGCGAAACAGGCGAGAAATGCTCGGTAAACCTCGCATTTCTACCTGTTTCTAAAGCTCGTCAAATAAATTATATATTTTCCGACAATGTACATATATTGTATATATCTGAGTGCTCTACTCGCTGAAACCCATGTCCTAACTGTCTCGACAATTATTCAAACAAAACGTGACTAAAGACAAAACGTTAAAGATCATCGATTAAAATATCCCATTGAAATTGCAATGTATGTGTCCTTCGTTCGTTATAGATCACCTGTCAATTGACAGGTTTAGCTTTTGCCATAATTTGTTGCCAACTATCCGCCCTAAAGTTCTCTGGCGTAGTTGGAAACAACACTTTGCTCACAATAGTCTTTAGTTGGTACTCTTGAAAAATTATATCTTAACATGTCCGCATCCAGTCTGGCTGCAAGTGGAATACATGTTTAACACTGGGCCTATGAGGAAAACTTATTCAAATATTTTTTTTACCCTAAACAACTTCGCGAATTGGCACCAGATTTGGTCACCACAGTCTTTTGTTGGTGTCTTGCAGGTTCACATTGCATTCAAGTTTGGGACAAGTGAGACACATATTAACACTGAACCCTATAAGAACACTTTTAAATTAATATGGAGAAGATAGCAGGGAACTATTACAATGGTCGAAAATTACATTCAAATGCCACAAGCTACCAGAGAACTGCACAAGAAAAACAATAAAAAGACAAACGTAGACAACGTTTTAAATATTTTTGTGCCCCAAGATCGAGGATCGGGGGCATATTGTTTTTGTCCTGTCTGTCTCTCTGTCTGTCCATGCGTCAGAAACTTTAACATTGGCTATAACCTTTGAACTACTAAAGCTAGATTTATCATACTTGGCAGGTGTATAGGTCTAGTTAAGAGGAACATACATATGCTCCAAAAAATTAGGTCAGGTCAAAGGTCAAGGTCACAGAGGTCAAATTTTAAATTCCATTTTCATGTATGTAACGAGAGATTACTCTAACCAAACATTAAGATTCCATTTTCAAATTTATTAAACCAATAAGATATATGCTGGGAGCATATGTAGAGTTTCACAAACACATCTTGTTGTATTTTATATTTTTAATATCTAATTTCTTCTCTGAAACGACTATGGCAATTGGAACCCAGCTTGGTCGTTGAATTCCTTGTATGGTCCCTTTGAAATAGTGTACGGCATGTCCGTTAAATGCAAGATGTCTTCCAGCGTGTATAACTTTGCACCTTTATTTACTGGTGCGAGGACAACTGCTGTTTTGCAACCGAAGACCAAACATTTTCCCCGAGGCCGATATTGACATTAACATTGTTGTTAGTTCAACGAGTGAGTGACTACCTATGCTTGTCCACCGGCTGTCTATTCTTTACTCTGTATTTTATATATAGTCATCAAGAAACAGCTTTACAGCTAATAAATATCCGGAAAGATGGAATAACAAATCAAATTAATACTATTTACAAGCTCCACTAGAATGTAACACGCTATATTTTTTTAATTTATTTAAGTCAAAATGGGAGATAAAATTTCTACTGACCTTTGTTGGCTTGAATTTCCTGCTCTTGCTTTTGAAGTTGTGCTTTAAATACTTCATTTTCCGCCTTTAACTGCACCTTCGTGGTTTGCAAAGCAGAAACCGAGTTATTAAGATTTGAAATGACCGCATCTTGTCTCTGAATAATCGACTGTAATGTCGTAATGGTACTTTCTAACTGAGCCAGTCGATGGCCGACGACATCAGGATCGTTTAGCAAAATCCGTTTGTGCTCAATGTTGGCAGAAACATCACATAACTTTGTCAGTAAAAAGTGACAAATCAAAAAGACGCACAAGTTGTACATGTCTTCAAAGTACACTTTTGACCACTAAGATAAGATACATAATCTAGAACTAAATGAAATCCGGCTAGAACTTCATATAAAAAGAGATAAGGTGCATATTGATATGACCAAGTCAGGAATATGTTGGTCATTGGCTTGTCCTTGTCTTCTTATAAAATTTTAGTTTCTTGATATTTAGGTTGTTGGGTGTGGTTTGTTTCCATTGATTTATTCACTTTTTTTTCTTTTTGGGGCCATTTAGGGCTTGATATATGGTGTAAGGTTCCTCACTGTGTTGAAGACCGTACGGTGACCCCTAGATGCCTTGTTTTGGGTCGTTTTAACCTGGATATTGGATGTTGTCCCCTTGACATTTACCCCATTTCCTTTCTTTTTCATATGCTCACTGCAATACGATAATTCATGCTTCAAATTACTTCAACCGCTGTGTATTTTGTAATTATATTCAAAACTTGGCCATGTTCACTCCGAAGATATTTATTTTTTAAAAATTTTCTATCGTTTGAATGTTGAGAAGTGCCCAGCATTGTCAACTCTGTTGAGTAGAGAAATATTTTATGTCATACCTTGTAATTCGACTGTGCGGAACGGCTATTTTTAACTGATGATACTTTAAAACGTTTTAAATAAGCAATGAAGGGATATGGAGTAAAAGCAAATGAGACAAAATCTCCTCATTACAAATACGTGGGAAAACAAGCAATGGAACAACGCTTTTATTGTTGTTCTTCATCTTGAAGTCACCATGAGGCCTTCAACTATGAGCTATGCTCATACCTCATAGTAAGTTCAAGACGGCACCTACATGTAGCACCGGTTTAAGTGGAATTCATTGCTGGATGTCGAGCAACGCTACATCCATGTTTATCATGTCATGGATGCGGGATCGTCAACAAACATAAAATCAACTGGCAAAGTATTCTTACAATGGCTGTCATCCTTTGCCCGACAAAAAGACCAATGGAAGACAAGCACAACGTTTAAACAACCACAGGGCACTCATCAAGTCAATAGCAAGAAAACTTGGCATAATAAAATTATGAGATGTGGGCGCAATAATCAGATGGTCAGAATAATAAATCTGAAAATACAAAAAAATAAATGCCAAAATTTGAAATTGTGATAGTGCATTCATATGAGAAATTCTCTCAGGAACTAGTACACCATAACTGAAATGTATATAGAGCATACATCTCTCGCACAAGGAATCTTTTTACGGACTCCACACTGCAAGAGAGACAAACTCCTGTCTACAATAAGCAATGAAGGGATGCATAAAAACTTTTGCTTTTGTTCCAATTTCCATAACACCCATTTTTTCGTTTATTCTTGTCATTATAAAGGCTTTGGTAGCTTCTGTTTTTTTTTCAGGCCATACAGATAAAAATACGAAATTAGACATGATAATTGTTAGATTCTTTCTACATGTAGTATGTACTGAGAGACTTTTTTCTGGATTTGCTTAATCATTTTGTTTGAAAAGAACTAGTTTTCATAGCCCAACAGTGGTATAACACGGCACTCTAGACCACTTTTCTTGAGTGCATTCTTTGTAAAATATTTTATGGCTATTCGTTTTTTTCCCTCCGATCGGGAGGGACTTTTTGACCAAGTGACCTTAGTTGCTGTGGAAGTCATATTGTGCAGGTGCGGATGTACTCTTAGTGTGTCACTGACCTTTGGTCTCAATCCTGGTCCCATCAAAAGCTTTGGTCTCGCCCTATCTAAGATGCTTTCATAGCGCTCCCCTTCAGCTTTGGTCTCATCCGAACCATAATACTAACCCTAACCTTTTCTGTTGTAGTCTGGTTAGATAATCAGTAATGTTGTATTTGTTCAGATAAACCATGACTTACCCAAATCCACCCAACCTTAACCCTAATTTTTACCTTATACCTTAAACTCGAACCCTAAGCCTAAGCCTATTCATAATTTATTTATCCTAATCCTTATGTATGTAGCAGTAACCCTAACCCTTATGTATATAACAGTTACCCTAAACCTATGTATATAACAATAAACCCTTATGTACCCTACAGAAAGCTTAACCCTTATGTAACAGTATGTATATAACAATAAACCCTTATGTACTCTACAGTAACCCTAACCCTTATGTAACAGTAGCCCTTAACTTAATGCATGTAACAGTAACCTTAACCCTAATGTATATAACAGTTACCCTAACCTTATGCAACAGTAAACCCTTATGTATATAACAGTAACCTTAACCCTTATGTAACAGTAACCCCAACCTTATGTAACAGTAAACCCTTATGTATATAACCCTAATCCCTGTGTATATAACAGTAACCCTTTTGCATATAACAGTAAACCTAACCCTTATGTATATAACCCTTACCTTATGTACCAGTAACCCTTATGTATATAACAGTAACCCTACCCCTAATGTATATAACGGTAACTCTTATGTAATAACAGTAACCCTAATGCATATAACAATTACCATAACCGCATTGGTATATAACAGTAACCCTAACCCTTATGTATATAATAGAAACACTAACACTTATGTAATAACAGTTACCCTAACCCTTATGTATATAACAGTTGTTCTAATAGTAGGGTGCCCAAGGTCCAAAAAGACGCTTAGTTTTCGAGTATGGGTTAACGGAATCACACACGGCTAATTTTTGTTTTAAATGATAGAACAACTATTAAATTTCAAATTTTTAGCTGTCGTAGAAAGTTCCTGTGGTCACGATTTCTTTAATTTCTCCTTTTTTAAGGGTACCCTTAAACAGTGCTTGGGATATGGTATAGAAAATAGTAGTAATCTCTTATATTCTAATAAAAAGTTATTCACGATAAAGCCAAGACCTGAAATATTTATTTGACTCATAGAATGCAAGTTATTTTTGATTGGTTTTTGTAGTTTATCGGTCTTAATGTCGGGGTAAATTTGAGTCTAAATTAACGACATTTTCATCGAATGCGAAATAACTATGCCTCATTTCTGAAAAATTCCAACTTTAACGAAAGTAAATATGCAAAGTGATCATGTGCTCCAAAAACCATGGATGTAATGTCCACCGTTAAAGAGAAATCAACAATTAAAAAGCCAAAATTTGCGCAAAACTTTCAAATTTTAGTCGATGTGAAGACCATGCCGATTGTTCATTTTCTTTCAAGTGTACAACGAAAGATAACTCTAATCATTTCTTGTCAGAATCACTTGACAAGCCCAAGTCTAGTTAAATAGCGGGAATCTAATGACAATTTTACGTTGCTTGTGTTTTGATTTTCCAAGCACATGTGTTTGTTTTCACGTTTAAAATCACTTTTCCACATCATTTCAATTAGTGAACAAATTGTGCGCCACTTTTAGCTGACCTTTTCCTTTTTTCGTATGAAGCAAAGTTTTTACAAGGGCTGATACAACAGAAACAAAAACAGCTAGCCCAGACTTTTAATTTCAGCTTCAGATATATAGACGATGTACTTTCTCTTAATAACCCAAAATTTAAAGAATATTTACATCGTATCTACCCCAGTGAACTTGAAATTAAAGAGACAACCGATACACCCGATTCTGCTTCATACCTTGACCTTTTGTTGTACATTGACGAACATGGACGTCTGAAATCTAGATTATATGACAAACGTGATGATTTTGACTATCCAATTGTGAACTTTCCCTTTCTCTGCAGCAATATACCTGCATCCCCAGCATATGGAGTATATATTTCACAATTAATTCGTTACTGTAGAGCGTGCAGTACATACAGTGACTTTGTGGAAAGAGCAAAAGCACTGTCACAAAAACTGCTGAGTCAGGGATATGTTCAGCCTTTGTTACTTTCGTCCCTTCAGAAATTCTATGGCCGTCACCACGACATCATAGATAGATATGAAATGTCAGTGTCACAAATAAAAACTGACATTTTCAGCTAGATTTGCGTCTTCCCTGATTTGACATTACCGGTTTCGACTTTACCCTGAATTGACCCACTGACAGTGTGACGGGTGCTGTGCACAGAGCAGGACATGCTTACCCTTCCGGGGCACCTGATGTCACTCTTGTTTATTGACAGTTCACACTGTTAGTGCTTTAGTTTTTTGTGTTGTATATGTAACGTTCGAGTGTTTTGTAGGCATGTGGTGTCTTTGGTCTTCCGTCTTTTGGTGTTCTTGCTTTTGCCTTGTCTCTGGACTTTGATTTGTGTAATCTTGTGCTTTGTTCCTTCGGTATTCTACTGCCGTTGTTTTTTCAGATAATATAATAGGGTTTTGTTTCAGTAGGAACGGTTTTACTAAGATTTATATCAATGTGTGTTTTTGGGGGGGGGGGAAATTGACTTATTTATACCAATAACAAAAATGCGATTTATTTCGCCTAAACTAAGTTTATTTTTTTAGCGGTTCGTTTTAAAATTAAATTCAAGCTTTCTTTTAAAGAATAACCCTATAAAAGTCAGAAATGCGCAGTTCTTTATATCCAAAAGAACCCCTCATATCACGGAAGTGCAAATATTCAAAATGACAGGTCTTCAAAACAAAATGAAACCTTTGAAACTTGTTGAATACAGGCAACAGACAAATCTTTATAAAAACTAAAACTAAGGAACTACCCCAATAAAATTTACAATAATATTCGAATTTTGTTGCAGTCTTATCTGTGAAATGAAGCCCACCTTAAAATGCATCAAAATTTTCAAGATTTTAGGAGCTGACCTTTGACCCCATCTAAAATAAAATGTGACCAAATTCAATCTCTACGACATCGTCAGTTCGATGCGCCATGGTATCCTCTTTCCAAACATGTATAATACAGGTGTGTGTTATTCCGTTAACCCAAAATCGGAAAAATCGTCTTTTGGGCACCCTACTATAACACTAATCGTTTAAACCTGGATATGGGATGTTGTCTCCTTGACATTTACCCCATTTCTTTTCTTTTTCATACTAATGTATATAACAATCACCCATATGTAATAACAGTAACCCTAACCCTTATGTATATAAAAGTTACACTTATGTATAGAACAGTAACCCAAACCCTGACTTCAACCCTAAATGATAATCCAAGATCCGATACCTTATTTTATATCTTAACTTTAACCCTTATGACAGTTACCCCTACACTAATGTATATAACACCAACTCTTTGGTATATATAACAGTAGCCCTAACCTTTAATCTTAACTGTAACAAATACTCACACAGTCTCTAACGCTTGTATATTTATAGCCCTGAAACAACCTTGAACCTAACCTAACCACATGTCAATTTATGCATAATCCCAACAAACCCTTGCTTACGCTACTACTTAACCTAACACTAATCTTACTTTAACCTACCGCCCTATAACAAAGACCTGAACATAGGCACTAACTCTAACATTATATCATAACCTTAAGTCCTAACCGTAACTAATACTAAAACAATCTATATAATACTTGAACCTAACATAAGCCCACTCCGTTTCAACCTTAACACTGACCCTCACTAACCTTGACTTACTTTAAGCTCAGAGATAACCTTATTTTAACTTTCACTTTGAATTCTAATTTTAACCTGATATTAACATAAACTCTTACTCTATTCATAAGTCGTAAACCAATCTTAAACCAAACCATATCCTAACCGTAATGATGATGCATGGTATATTCAACATTATATGATGGATATAATTTTAACTGAAACAATCCTAAACCTAAATCCTGATAATGCATGTTGCCCCTATCCATACCGAATAATAACCCTAACCTGAACTCCAATGATGCATATGATCCAATCATGAATCCTAAAGATATGTGTAATCCTAATCCAAATGATCTAAAAATTTAACTTGAAAATCATTAAACTGGATGTGTAACCAAAACCCTTAATTTTATAACGAATCAATCATAACTCTAAACCCAACTCTAACCTTATCCCTTACCCTTTTCTAATCATCACCTTTCCCTAACACAAATCTGACCACCCTAATTCTAATCCTAACCATAAATTAACCAAAGTCTAACCCTTACTACCTAATGATAATATAATTTCAAGCATAACCTCAACGATTTGAATTATCCTTACCATACCCCAAATATGAATTATCCTAATCATACCCCAAATACTCAAAAGAATGTATGAAGTCATAACCATTAACTTAATTTGTAACTATTCCTAACACCAAGTCATAGACTTTAACCTAACTAACCAAACCTAAACCGAATCTATAACTTTATTGAACCCTAACCTTAATGCTGATGTAATTTTCAATATAACTCAACCCAATTGATGTATTTAATGTAATGAATGAACTGATGTAGTTTATATTGGCTCTATTTAACTATGCACAATGATATCATATGTAAACCTTCACCAAGATAATAACAATAACCTGAATCCCAATGCTTATTATAATCCAATCATGTATCATTAAGATATGTACTAATCCAAATGATCTAAATAATACTTAATTTAATTTGAAAATCATTTAACTGAATGTGTAATCCGAACCCTTAATCTTTATAAAGAATCATTCTTAAATTAATTCAAACCTAATTCTTACCTTAATCCGAACCCTTATCTAACCATAACTTTCCCTAACTTTTACCTTAAATCAGCCAACTACTAAACTAACCATACATTAACCAACCTTAACCACACGAATGTTCTAATACTTCACATAATCCTAACCCTTACTACCCTAAATCCTAATGATAATTTAACTCCAAACATAACCTCAATCTAATCATACCCCAAATAATGTATTTCATCTTACCCAAAAGAATGTATGTAGTCCAAACCATTACATTAACCATAGCCTCATCCCTTACAAGACTCAACCTAACTAACCTACCCTAACAATAATCCTAAGCTATGACCTTAACGAACCCTAACCTTAATGATGATGTAATCTTCAACAATACCCCTTTCAAGTCAGTAACCAAACCCTTACCCAACTGATGTATGTATCACTGTGCAATTCTAAACAGTAATAACATATGTAAATCCTCATCCTTATAATAACCCTAACCTTGGTACAAAAGAGTCAAAATGAATGAAGTACTTTCGGTGTTGATAATTTCACACTTCATACACTTGTATGGCACTCGGTAGATGTCCTTGGTACTGGATTTGGCTTCCTATTTCGATATTTTTGGAAATGAGTACTTCTTTTTTTCACTTCTTTTGGATTATGGCTTTCCATATTATTTGGTTTTAATGCTGCTGATGAGAGGTTACTCCTTCAAACACGTGTACAGCATAACGATATGCAACTTCGGTATTTCTTGTATTTTGAACCATTGGGCCGATGCCACTGCTGGTGGACCAGAGGTCCTCGAGGGTAATCACAAGCCCAATAGTCAGACTTGTCTGACATGAAAATTTACCTTGCGTGTTATAAAAATTTACAGTTTTATCAAAATTCTAACCCCTTAAAAATACTGAGGCTTCATTCCATGTATGGCACTCGGTAGATGTCCTTGGTACTGGATTTGGCTTCCTATTTCGATATTTTTGGAAATGAGTACTTCTTTTTTTACTACTTTTGGATTATGGCTTTCCATATTATTTGGTTTTAATGCTGCTGATGAGAGGTTACTCCTTGAAACACGTGTACAGCATAACGAAATTTGCTGTTTTTATGCAACTTCCGTACTTCTTGTTTTTCATACATCAATGAAATAACGGAACTATGTATTTTTATTCCAATCCAGACTTAAATGAACTTGAAGCAGTGACTAACTCAAAGCAGTGGTTTGTCTACATTAACCACGATTTTTACGAGATCGTATAATTTGATTGCCTATCCTCTGCGTTTCTAGAGACATTTGCGTAACACTGCTGTCAATCCGAACCTCTGAGAAAAGGGTTAGGGATAAGGTTAGAGTTGGGTTTAGATTTATGATTGATTCGTTATAAAATTGAGGATTTGGGTTACACATCCAGTTTAATGATTTTCGATTTTCAAGATACAGTTTTAGATCATTTGGATTAGGATTACACATATCTTTTGGATTCATGGTTGGATTATATGTATCATTGGGGTACAGGTTAGAGAAATTATTAGGTATGGATAGAGGCATCATGCATTTTAAGGATCAAGGTTAAGGATCGTTTCAGTTAAAATTATATCCATCATAATGTTATGTTTAAGATACCATGCATCATTACGGTTGGGTTTGTTAGGATTGGTATTTAAAGTTAGGGTATGGTTTGGTTTAAGATTGGTTTACAACTTACGAATAGGTTTAGAGTTTGTGTTAATATCAGGTTAAAATTAGAATTCAAAGTGAAAGTTAAGATAGGGTTATATTTAGGCTAAGGTAAGGGGGGTTAGTAAGGGTCAGTGTTAAGGTTGAAACGGGGTGGGGTTATGTTAGGTTCAAGGTTGTTTCAGGATATGAATATACAATTGTTTTAGTATTAGTTACAGTTAGGACTTAGGGTTATGATATAATGTTAGAGTTAGTGCCTATGTTCAGGTCTTTGTTATAGAGCTCTAGGTTAAAGTAAGATTAGTTTTAGGTTTAGTAGTAACGTAAGTAAGGATTAGTAGGGATTATATTTAAGTTGACATTGGGTTGGGGTTAGGTTTGGAGTTATTTAAGGGCTATGAATATAAAAGGGTAGGAGATTAGTATTATGTAATGTCTAAGACTTAAGGTTAGAGAAAGAACTAGTGTATAGTGTCTTAGTGCTAGAGCTCACGGTTAAGGTGATTAAAGTAAGATTAGTGTTAGATTTAGTAGTAGCGTAAGCAAGGGTTTGTAGGATTATGTATAAATTGACATGTGGATAGGCTAGGTTCAAGGTTGTTTCAGGGCTATAAATATACAAGGGTTAGAAATTGTGTGAGTATTAGTTACAGTTAAGATTAAAGGTTATGGTTACTGTTATAGATACCAAAGAATTAGTTTTACTGTTATATAAATTAGTGTTAGGGTAACTGTTACATGAGGGTTAAAGTAAAGATATAAATAAGGCATCTGGTCTAGGGTTTCAAGTCAGGGTTTGGGTTACTGTTATATACATTAAGGTTACTGTTATATACATAAGTGTTAGGGTTGCTGTTATATACCAAAGGGTTAGTATAACTGTTATATACATAAGGGTTATGGTTATATACATTAACTAGTTAGTTTACTTTATGTCTATAGGAGTCTAGGATGATGTTTATTTCGCTGGACTTGATTGCTCTTTGTTCAGGGTCCGACTCCGACCTGCCGTTGGATGTGGGGTTTTCTCACCGTTCATTGAAGATCTTATGGTGGCTTTGAGTTGTTATTGCTCCCCTTTGGGTCGTTGTCTCTTTGACACATTCCCCGTTTCCCTTCTTTTTTCTATTAGGATTAGGGTTACTGTTATATCTAAAAGGGTTAGAGTTACTCTTATTGCAAACGTTTACTGTAATAATGTGAGAAAATGATAAAAACAATAAACGAGGGAAATAACTCTCTATAATTGGAGGTATAAAAATAAGACGATTAGTATTCAGGGTTATGATTACTTGGATAAAGACCAGTGAAAAACACCATGGACAAAATAAGGGCGAGACCGGTGACAAAACCATGGACAGGTGAGACCGAAGCTTTACCAATCATACCATCTTGGACAGGTAAGGAAAAACCCAAAGGCAAAATCAAAGAAGAATACCTTGGATAGAGGTTGGGCGAGACCAGTAGGTAAGACCAGTAATAATACCTAAGACAGGTGAGACCAAAGCTTCACCAATTATACCACTTTGGACAGGTAAGGACAAACCCTTATGCAAGACTAAAGTAGAAGTTGAGACCTATGAAACCTTGGATAGGTTAGACAAAAACTAAAAGCGAAACCAGTGAAACACCAAACACAGGGTGAGACCAATGACACACCAAAGTACATTTGAACCTCGCCTGCACCTCGACAAATGCCAAACCATGATATATAGTATTAATACAGTAGCACCTCAACAGCACCTCGACGGGCACCTCGACGAAAGCGAGGTGAAGGGTGTTGATATACTACCATCCATTAACTACAACCGCTGTCATCTGTTTCCCGATAAAAAACAATCACAACATATAAACAACCACAGAGCACTCATTGAAAACTGGGCACAGTAAAATTATGAGATGTGGGCACTGTAAACAGGTGGTCAGAATAACATTTGGAAATTACAAAAAATGAAATGCAAAATTTAAAATTATGATAGTATATCTATATGAGAAATTCTTTCAATAATAAATACATCATAACTGAAATATATAAAAAGCATACATCTGACGAATGAGGAATGTGCACGCATTGTGTCCGTGGTTGTTGGGGTTAAAACTCAATTTCACATCTGCCGTCAACTTTGTATCTCAGCTTTGTATGCCACATTCCAAGTATCAGATCCACGGGGTTTTCTTTTCTATTGTCTGTGTTTTATAAATTCTTATAGGTAGATTAAAACTCCCCTTACTAGTTAAAATTATGATGTTATCTATATAAGTTAGATGCGATATAGGTTACTCCTTGAAACACGTGTACAGCATAATTTACTGCTATATGAAACTTTGGTATTCTGTATTATGTATAGGGTAATATGTAGCTACAAACAAGACCAAGATGTGTCAAAATTAAACAGTAATTTAAATTTGTCACTATAAATCTTAATTTATTTTGGAAGCAACAGGACAACAAATTTCCAAATATATGTTGGAGACTTGAAAGGAAAAAAGGATGTGCAGATGAAGAAAATTGCTAACATTCTTATCATCTTTTGGCTTGACAGTTAACAAAGTTGAGAGGAAGATGATCGGATAATTTGATATGGAGAGACATACAGATAGACTGTTCCTATTGAAGTTTTTTACTGGAAGGAAGGTTGGACAGGTCAACAAGGGGGGGGGGATGGACGGTGCTTACTCGGAACAATATAAACCAAACGATTCTTTGAGACATAGAACGCAGACGATATCCACCACTAAAGACACGATCTTTATTCTTGATTGAAATTTACAGCCTTCACCAAATCAAATGAATACAACAACGAAGCACTGAAAATAAGACTCCGCATTCAGGGAAAATCACGTTATTGCTAGAATTTCAAAGAAGCCGGTGCACCGAAATTAATTTTTATGAGACCCTGGAAAATAGATGGCCACGTTATTAATAGAATTCAAACCAAAAGTAATTTTAAGTAGGATTTGGAAAATAAATGGCTCCCAAGTCAGTGGCGTAGCTAGGCGGAATCCCGGAAGCCAAGGCTTCAACATCGTTTTGTCAAAAAAAAAATAATATAAAATATTAAAATAAAAAAGAACGAGAGAGAGAGAGAGAGATAGAGTTTTATTTTAATATGGTTATAATAACCCATTTCCCTCCGTCACACATGATTTGCCTCCTAGCAGACGAATCTTCGATTCTCACTTACTTTGATATTGATAGTTGTTTTGCCAGAAAGTCTTCTACCGAATCTGCTGAGTCTTAAGCTGCATCAGATGAAGACTCAAATGCGAGTAGTAGCAATAAAACTTGTGATAATTTACCAAGAAGCCCTACGATTATTTCCTCGCCGACATACTCGTTAACCTGACATTGGACAGCTTTGAAAAAAACTTGATGTTACAATTCAACTTTTAACAACAAAATGGGAAGATCCAAAATTTTATTTTCCGTCAGGGTATTCTAAATTATCAATATTGAAAAGTGCAATTGATAGTTATCCTATAAAGAACTAGTCTAAGATATAATTTCAAACGACATAAAATGAATTTACAATAATATTCTCTCAGATTCTGGGAAATTTACGTTTTATATAACTGTACCCCGTGATATATCATCGGAGCACACCCACCCCCCTCCCTCTGGTCATAATACAAAAAACAGGTTGTAAAGTCATGATTCTACCGTTTGATTATGTGAAATTCTACCAAATTAAAGTCCGAGTAATATTTAAAATAATACGTTTTGAAAAATTAAAAACAGGTCGGGCTAGTGGGGTGAATGTGCTTGTGACAAAAGGTACTTGATAAAAGGGATAGCGTAAAAGTAGGTAATTAATATTCATGAGATAAATTCATGCGGAATTCTTCATGACTTTGCCACTTACATGGTTTAAGATATAACATGGATTTTGATCCCGTATTCTGACAATTAAATCTATCATAATTCCCTGTATTTCATCCGATTTTTTTTACAAAAAACGAGATCAAATCCAATCCCGGCACCCCAATTCGAGTTCACTAAGTGTTTCGAACATCTATTTCGACTAATTAGACTTTTGCTAATTGGCCGTGGCCATGTTCATCATCAGGAGCCCAAGCCAAATTGCTATAAAGTAGTAAGATCTGACAAGTAATAATATGTATGAAGATCGTCATATAAGTGGCTCTACACCTAGTGATCTGGTTTTAGATAAGAGCTAGCTTGTGTGCTTAAATTTTTTTAAGATTCGATATTTTCACTTTAATGTAGCTGATGTAAGAATATCTTTTAGATTCTTGTGTCTCCGATATGCAAATATTGGTTTATTGTCAAACAGAAGTTTTGCTTCTTCATCTGCTCTTAATGCATTCCAACGTTTTAAAATAGTTTTCTTAAGTAGTTTAGCCCGAGCTGTGTATCTCGTAGAAAATACTAGTGGACATTAGTTCCCGACTTTTTTTATCCTGTTTACATTTCAGCGTATTTTCCCTGTTTATAAGTGAGACTTCATGAAAAGCTCGTTCAATTTCATGTTCTTTGTATCCTCGAGTAAAAGGCGATCTTTAAAAATATTGTACTGTTGTTGTAAATCTGCTCCCGTATTAGTGCCCCGTTTGAACCGAATTGTTTCCCCTTTGATCAAACCTTTAAAAGTAGAAGACGGGAGACAGGATGACCTTTGTAGGTATTGATAAGTTTCAGAGGGTTTGTTATAAGTGGATATATCAAGTATTCCAGTTGCTCGAAATCTTGATCCCTTGAACATTTAAATATCTAAGAACTGTAGGTTATCTGATGAAGCTTCGTATGTGAATTCCAATAAAGGATGTTGTTGATTGGCATATTGAAAAAATTCGGCAATGTCTTTCTGATTACCATTTTTAAACGTGAAGAAACCATTATCCCTGTACCTATACAGATTGGATATTCGATCTTTATACATATAGTTCTTAACTATATTGTTCAAAACTTCGTAAACAGTGATATCTGTAATTTCAGGAGATAATGAGGAACCCATCGGAACACCCGTTCTTTGCTTAAAGTATTTGTTGTTAAAAGTGAATTCGTTGTTTTCCAGTACAATTTGTAGCAAGTCTACTATGCTTTGCAGAGGGGGCAATGGTATGTCATGTTTACATTTTTGAATGACAGGCCATGCATTTTGAACTGCATTTATCATCTCTTGATGGGATAGATTAGAGTACATTTCTTTCAAATCGAAGCTTACTAAGAGAATATCTTGTTCCAGCTTTAACTGTTCGATGATGTTGATAAATGATAAAGAATCTTTTACGTAGGTATGTTGTTGTATAACAGCGGGGAGTAAAATTTTGTCGATGTATTTTCCTACCCTTTCCAATGGGTTTCCACATAGTGATATGATTGGTCTGCCTTTTATATTTGCACTTTTGTACAAATCAGGGTTCTCTTGAATATTTTCAATAATTTCAGGTTCAATTTTATGTATTTTTGGAAGAAGGTATAATCTTCCAGGTCTAATGTACTGCTTGGTAGTAAGGTATTGAAATGTAATTTTATCGATAAAACCTTCATTGTGCATTTTTATTATAGCTTGCTTTTTGTCCCCCGCCTTTCGCGAAAGCGGGGGACTATAAAATTCGCCTTTCCGTCATTCCGTCGTTCCGGATGTCGTTTCCGGATGATAACTTGAGTATCCCTTGCCCGATTGAAACAAAACTTATACATATGGAAGGAATAGGGAAGGGCAATAACCCTATTGATTTTGGGGTCAGTAGGTCAAAGGTCAAGGTCACAATTTCTAAAAATAGAATTTATTGCACCAAAATTTGGTCCGTGTGGGAAATTTTTATTTTTTATCCGATTTCGATGGGATTTTTTCCATTAGATTTCTGACAATGAATGCTTTCACACCTATGCCAACAGATTTCTGGTATCTCTTACCGTTTTCAAGATAATTGGGGTCAAAGGTGTTGGGGGTGGGGGTTTCCGGATGTCGTTTCCGGATGATAACTTGAGTATCCCTTGCCCGATTGAAACAAAACTTATACA
>MJUU01020791.1:572-28730 GCA_002080025.1 Modiolus philippinarum
ATCTTTACCAGAACTTGTTCATGATATTCCAAAACCTTCTAATAAATTTGTTCAAGATAAACCAAATATAGAACATGAAGAAAATAAACAAGCAATAATATTTGGAAGTGTTGTATTAGGTATGGTAGGACTAATTATGTATAAGATTTATTAATTTAATTTTATTTTTTTAAATATTCCCTTGCAGCAGCATATAATAAACCAACAACTAAAACAAGTAAAGCCCATAAATTGTTTGCAAACCAAATTACTACGTCTTTTGTTGCATTTAACAACCAAGACACAATAGCACCGATAATTCCCGGCAATGCAGCTGCTAATTTTCCTGCGAGATTAGCTAATAGTTTTCCAAGATTTTTTAATTGTTTTTTTATCCAATCTTTTGCATCTGTTTTATTTGTATTTCCACCACCAGAAGGATAAGTTTCACCACCAGAAGGAATAATTGCCTCAACAATAACACCTATAATCATCCCAAAAGCAGTTAAAACACTAACTATTGTTATTCCTTGTTCTCTAAATAATGTTTTAATTCTTTCCCCTAATGTTGTGTCTTCGGTTAATATTTTACGTATTGTCTGTGTAATTCTATCTACCTGGTTACGTAGTATATATCTAGTATTATTAATTGCCTCCAGTCTTCCTCTTCTTTCAATTTCCAAATCTATTATTCGATTACTTATTTTTTTTTATTTGATATTCATCTTTGTTTTCTTTAGCTTGTTCTAATTTATTTTTTGATGTTTTATTTCATTATCTATTTCATGCAGTTTTGCTATATTATTTGCAAGCGCTTTTTTCATATCAGTAAATTCTTTTGGTAAACCAACAATCTCTCTCCAGGGCAAATTAAATCGTCTTTCTGCTTCTCTCTTAAATGTTTCATCATCAATAATTGATGTTACTACTTTTTTCACAGATGTTTCTGCATTACTTGCTGTTTCTAAAAGTTTTTCTGCTTCTTGTTGGGAAGTTACATTTTTTGAAAAAATACTTTTATTATCAATTTCATTTTGTGCATTTTGTAAAGCTTTAGTAGTTTTTGATTTAGGTTTAGAAGATGTATAATCACTTAAATGTAACAAATCTCTAATTGCATTTGTCCGACCCCCGCCAATTCTACTTTGTAAAGTATTCAGAGAAATAAAACCAATTCCTTTTTAGCAGTAAGCTGAATATTTTTATCATCAACCTTTAAATAAAGTATTCTTAGATATTCATCAGTTTCAAAATTTGATTAATCAGGCTGTAAATCCGGTATATATCCTTCATTTTTTTTTATTTGTTTGTAAAATTGTTTAACAAATGATTTTATTTGTGCTGTTTTTATAGTTTTTTTTTTCATTATCACTACCAGCATTTATAATAGTATATAAACGATTCTGCCTAGTTCTCTCCAATTCATTATCTTGAAAATAAGTTTCTTCTTCATTATCATCATCATACTCATCCTGTCTACCTAAATCCTTCATTTCAATTTCTCCTCCTTCAGCCATTTTTTAATTAAAAATTTTTATTCATATTTTGGTGGAGGGTCGTTTACTATAGTAATTTTGTTAAAGAAAATTAGAAATTTTCCATTTTTTTTTTAATTCACTTCTTACTCTTGCTTCTGTTTCTTCAATCAATTTCTTTCTTTCACTATCATTCATTCTTGTTTGTGTTTTTTTTGTACGTATATTTTCTTTCATTTCATTATTTTTTTCTAATTCATCTAAAACTAATTTAAATTCATTTTCATTTAATTGTCCGTCAGTTAAAGATTTTGAAATTAAATTTTTTATACTGTTTAACTTGCATTCTGCCATTGTTTTAATTTCGTAATGTTTCTTTGATTTTGTTTTAAGTTTGCGTCTAACAAGTTTAACTAAACCACCCAAACTGCCACATGCAACAGCTGTAATTTGTATGGGAAGTAAAAAAGGAACTGCAATTCCTACACCTACTAAAATAACAGAGGCTGAAATAAGACTTGTATCAACCCCGTCAGTAGCATTTATTCCACGCTTACATTTCTTGTATAATGATTTACGTTTATCTCTCTCATTTATTAATGTTTTTTCTATTTCTGTTATTTTTTGTAGTCTATAATTTTGTCCGTCTTCTGTAGGTAATTCTGGATATAATGGTAAATCTGGGGCTGTTGGTTGCTTCATTTTAAGGTATTAATTTGTTAATTACAGTTTAAACAAAATTTTCATTTGACAGGACCCTTAGCAGTAGCGCCGTAACCAAAAAAACATTTACTTCAGCCAAATATGTACATTTACCTCATATTAGACGACAAACAAAAAGTGATAACAAAGACGTTTTTACAAAAAAAGTAAGATCTAAAAAAACAATAATAAATACTTTAATATTACTTATTATTCGGATTTCGTTTGGACTATGCATTTGAAACGTTTTTTTTTGAAATTATGGTTTTCCTTTGTTTGGGTTCTAGTGCTGCTGATGAGGAATAAATTTCCGAAATGGCCATATAGCTCATTAAAATTATTGCAGTTGGAGTTAACATATGTGTTATGGTCTCATGTTCATTTACTCCATATTCTTTCGTAAGATATTTATTAAACAACAACAATTATATTAGGAAACTACACCAGTTATGACTAAATATAACATTGAAAAATAGTCACTCCTTATACGGAATATCTACAAAGTTGTCCCAGCTACTGATCATGTATAATCACTCCTTATATGGAATGAGAAAATCAATATCAAATATACTATATTAAAACAGAAAGTTCCCCGGTTATGCATAACCGTTTCTAAATATAGCATTTAGATATTTATACGGAATATATCAAAGTTGTCCCAGCCACTAATCATGTATGATCACTCCTTATATGGAATATTAAGAAAATCAATATTCCTCTAGAGATCTGATGAGACGTGACATACAATACATTTACCAACTGATCATGTATGATCATTCCTTATATGGAATAATTGTCCCGCCCACTGATAATGTATGATCACTACTTATTGGAAATATTTATAATGTACAACCCACCGATCATGCATGATCACTCCTTATATGGAATATTTACGATAGTATCATATCCTCTTGCGATTGGATAAGGTTCTCTGCCGGAATATTGTCTGCATTTCTCCAAAAGGTGGCAAACTCATTGATTGTCAACATTTGTTGGATAAGTTTTTGTTTTGACAAAATGTCATTTATTGAGACATTGATGTTAAAAAAACCCGGAAATCCTTCAAGCAGTTTAGAAAGCTGCCTTAATTTACGGGCATGTGGTATCGATATTTTCACCCGAGATGACAACCACCTTTCACTAAACAATCCCTTTTCCTTTTCCTGGAGAAACCAGTCTTCTCACTTTATTGAGGAAATTGCCGAAAGTAATGCTAAACAGCATACCTTGGGCATTATGTCTTTCAAAGTGTTTGTTTGCTTCCTCCAACTGTTTAACAATTTCTTCCTCACTTTGCAATTGCGGATTAAAAATAAACTTCGACCTCGAAATTGCTTTGGATAAATCCATCTTTCTGCTTTTTAGAAAGGTGTGGAGTTCTTGAGGTGTCATGATGGTTTGCTTTCCTTTCTTTCCGAATTTTTCATTAAATAAGTCCTGCACTTTTCTCTTGGGAGCTTTTGGAAGCTTACCCGGCCCCGAACTCTTAGCAAGTTCAATTGTCTCAATCATTCTCTTATGAAAAATAATATTTTCTTCCAAGATATTCATTTCTTCCGAACTCCATGACCAGTTCTGTGGTTGAGACATTTCGGAATCCGGAATAATTAATGGAGTTAAACTTGTTGAATAATCCAATAAACGAGAATGGGTGTCCCGACACTCTTGAATTTCCTTTTCTAGTTCTATTGTAGAAATACTTTCTTGAGACATAAAAATCCTTCTCGATAATTAATTATTTCGTTAATTTGAAGCGAAAGACCACGCCAGTCTGCTATATGTTAGTCTTCTCTCTACTGTTAATCAATATATGTTTACAGTAACTACGACAATGGCACCCAAGCAACATATAAACAAACTCTTGACAACGATGTAAATATTTTCAGTGATCGATTTAGTGTATTTAAAATTCATGTCCTATTGAATAGCACAAATGTAAAAAGCAATTTAAGTTGTAGTCGTCTTGATCCGTTTTATTACTAGACTATATTGATAGAATTAATTAAAAATCACAATTTACATTTTACCATTTCTCGAGGTTGGGGCGCACTGGGGAAATTCTTTTCATTTGTGTTTTAGAAATTTTATTCGCTGAACTTTTTGTTATTCTATAACCCTATACTGGTTATGCATATCCCGTGGGCGCGGCAAAGCGGCGGCCACGGGATATGCATAACCTATAACTACTGTTACAGAAAAAAAAGAATCCGGAAACCAAAAAGTAAACGTACAGACGGATGGACGGAAAGCCAGACGAACGGTCGGCCGGAGGGCATATCATATACGTTCGTCTTTCGACGGGGGTATAAAAAGAACACAAGAATGAACCATCAATTGTTACATTTAGTAGGAATTCAGAAAAAAATACCTTTATATCATTTAAAATTACATATTTAAGGGGTTTTTGATACGTAAATATGAACATAGAATAATCCCTCATCCAGATTTAAAATGTAAAAATGACTGGACTGATATATCATGTGTATGACTCTCAAATCATAATTATACATATTATAAGTTTTTATTTGTCCTATTTTTCATTGTTAACACTGCCGGTCCATATATCAGAATATTACATATGGTATAAGCTTCTATTAACTTTCATTGGCTAAAACGCTCACGTGATTTTCAGAACATTCAGTATATTTCAGCATTGTTTCTTATTTTAAGTATATTGACGCCATGTTTTTAGTTTTAAGTATATTAACGCTATGTTTCTATTTTTAGTTTTACTGACGCTACAAGTCTGGTTGGACTTTTCACTAAGAAATGTCTTATGAAAAACTATTTTAATAAATATTGGAAAACGCTTTACACATGAATAGGGGTTTCCGCAGCTGAAATAAAAGATATTAAAATTGTTTTAAAGAGCAAACACTGAAATCAATAAAAAAATATATTTAACAGTTGTCACATGTTTTTATTGCACATTTCCGGAGCACCTGATGTCACTCTCAGTTTCACTGGAGTTCACACTGTGAGTGCCTTTGTTCTGAATGTTGTGGTTTCTGGTTCTGTGCTTTGTGTCGGTCTGGCGTCATTGTTTTTGTGTCTAACGTCATTGTTTTCTGTGTTCTCGTTTTTGCCCTGTCTTTGGACTTCGATTTTTGTGAATTTTACCCCTTTGTTCCTTCGGTATTCTACTGCCGTTGTTTCACGTAAACACGCCAATAAAAAGGTTTACTTGTTTGTTTGTTTCTATTGGCAAATATAAGAGAATAACTAATTACCGAAGAAACAGTGAATTTAATTTACTGTCAACAAATTTTATTTAATAATTGATTGCATGCAATACATATATAATAAAACACATAATCAAACTTTACAATGAACCATTTAAAGGATTCGGAAACAAGTTATTAAAACTTATATTAATCCGTTTCCAGTTTACAATTAATAACTAATTTGCTCAGAAGGTGTAATTTGTAATGAATTATACAATAAAGTGTCAAATTTAAATTACAGCCTTTAACGCATACTTAAATAATTGTATTCAATATATTACCAGATTATTATACCAAACAAAAATATACACTAAATCATTTTTTTATTGATTTTTCGTTTTTAAGAAGAAAAAAAGAAGGGAATTTATCTGAACATTACATGTTGTCAAATATAAATGAAACAAGTAAGCACATGCACTGTGGATAATCCTAAGGTGGGACAGTTATGGTGAATTTGATTTCTGCAAGACAAACAGAATAAGGTAATAAAATGCAAATTGAATAAAATTTAAATACTGGTATACATTTTAATACGGGACATCTGAGTCGTGTTCAACCGAAATACATTTCTGATACTATACGAAAAAAATCAATACATCAATGCATCAATGCACTAATTAATAAACACTGTTGAGCTAAGGGCGGTTTATATTCAATCTGTGGTAGGGCTTTAAGTTAATTGTTTTCGTCAATTAAAATTTACTTAAAAACTTGTCATGCAGGAACAATTATAAGTGTATACTCCAATTTCATACCTTTTTTTTTATGTGGTATCTAATTACTTCAATATATCAAGAATCCAGTCACCCCGTCTCACAGATATTTGAGGAGATCGTTTCCGCCTTATATTACACAAAAGTTCCTATCTCGAAAGTTCCGTATTAAAGTATTATATATCAAATATGTTATTTAATGGACTAAGCCCAAAAAAAAGTTTCGCTTTGGTCCATATATTATTTTAAGGAGGATCACTTAGTCCATATACTGCCATATTGCCAAATTTTGGAATTTGATTTTGAAATTCCCCTTTCAACATTTTTTCTTCGGTATTCGTTTGACTATGTATTCCTTCAATGATAAATATTCACAGATCGTTTTATATTTTATGTATAAAAATAATAAAAAATATAAAGCATTTTGAAATCCCTAATATTGTTTGCCTATATATCGTACGAAAATTTACCATAATAAGAACAAGGATACTTGTCAAGATAATTATAGTAGTTCCCACAGAAATTAAATCAATCCTGGTAATTAAAATTCATTATTTTCACTCAGTTGGGCTATATGCAAAATAGTCAATCGGTGAATCCAAAATTTAAAAAAAAAACAGAAAAGGAAAGAAAAACTGGTTTCTGAAAGGATATAAATGCATTTATTTTTTTCAATAACAATAAAAATCAAAACCAAGATAATGCAACGACAACGCGGAGTCATTTCTTTGACAGATATTGGGACTGGAGAACAACTTTTCTATGGAAGCCACACGAATGAATTATTAACTTTTTATTTCAATCCTACTTAAAAAGTCACATATTTTATAATGCTTTGTGTACTTTTCTGTGCCTGAATCGATTGTTTCAATTTACCACGTCAAATCTGAATATATAATCATGATAATTTTGGAATTAAACATTATGCTTGCAGCCCTGATTCCATATTATCGAGGTATGTGTCTCTTTAAAATAGAATAGTCAATAAAATGGTTTACCACCCAAATTTGTCAAAATCAAAATAAAAAAAAAATAATAATAAGACAACATCTGAAACTGGATTCAAATGCCCAATATTTCGACATGAAATGTCTTTGTAAAAGGAAAAGATACCTGCAGAAACGCTAGATGAAATACAGAAACTAGACCCTGGTGAAATTTGTGTGCAGCAAGCCGAGAAATTTGTTAATACTAGCTGATTTTGAACAAATTCACAATTATGTTATATATTCTACATGGTCTATATTGTACATATAGTGTTCATTAGTTTTATATATTGTTCATAATCAAACACTTGTTTATGATATTGTACCTTTAAGGTAGAAAATAAGACATTGTACTTTTGTTAAATTTTCGAAATTGTTCATCATTCAGCTTTCATTTCCCCAAAATATATATGTTCTTGTTTATTTACGTTCTATTTTAGTTATTGTCTTTGATTTTGTTTTGTTTTGTTGTGTGTTTTTTGCCTTTGTCATACTGTTTCAATTCTTGATGTTATGAATTGCCGTGCTTTTTTTTATTTTTTATTTTGGAATTTTCCCTTTCTCCTTCTTTTGCCTATGTATATATAAGATAGAGTTTAAATGTAGATTGCATATGTTTTATTGTTAAGCTCAAATAGGACTGCAGTCTTTGAAGAAAATATAGAAAAAAATAACTAAGAAGATAGTTTCCTGTTCTGGTCGAATTTTTGGAATTGATTTTTTTTGTTTGTTTGTTTGTTTGGTTTTTTTTGTTTTTTGTTTTTTTTTTTTTGTTTTTTGTTTTTTTTTTGTTTGTTTTTTATGTTGGTTTGTAAACTTNTTCATGATAGAGTTAAAGTGTAAATTAAAAAAAATATCGTATATAGGTGATTCTAGAAATTCCAATAAACCTTCAAGGACCTGCTGTCCTTTTTAACTCAAATATTCTTAAGAACATTCCTAACCGTGATTACCAGCAGGAAACAACTTAAGAAAAAAAATCTTCAGCATTTTTTTCTAAACAATCCAACCAATTCTAACCAAACCTGGTAAAATAAATGATCAATTGTCTAATTGAAACCAAACTACATGTAAGCTATACAGACTCGTGGTACAAATATGGTTTAAGTGAATCTTTATCAACTTATATGATGGACACTGTTGATCTTCACTTCTGATAATATATATATGCTTTATTCTTAAAGACCTTCGTCGGTACAATTGTATACAGAAAGACAGAGACATATAACATGATATATTTACACATATTTTGAGGTAGCAAAAAAGAGAAAGAAAATTAATCAAACAAGAATGTAAGAAAAAAGGAACATATTATAGAAAACATTGCATAGTTTTAAGTTATCAGAGATAATCTATTTTTTTATTTGCGATTCTAATAAATCTGTACAGATTTTTTTTTAGCTTTGCCTTTAAAACTCTTAACCAGTACGATACCATTCTTTGTTTAATATCAATATTTAGCAAAATCGGCTCAATTCGCCATAAACTACAAAATTTGGTCTTGTGGTTTTTACATTAAGAAGTAATTTGCAAAATTACAAATTAATTTTTTCCAAAAAAAAAATCATAGTTTTAAAACCCCCCTATTTCGCAGCCATATAATAATATCGGTTTGACAAGTTTATCAAATAAGTCAAGCTGGCAGCTAATAGAAAGGTTATGTTTACGTGCTTTTCTCAGCACATTATACATTGCATTGGTTGCCCTTTCTGCTAACGTAATATTACATTGTTTGAAGTTGCCAGTTTTTGTGCAGTATACACCTACGTAATCATTTTTTTTTACAATTTCGATATCGGCATTATTATATTGAAACTTAAGATTGCTAGGCAATTTATCTTTAGTAAAAATCAGGATATCTGTTTTTATACATCAACTTTTAATTCCCAACTGTTGCTATATTTGTAAAATTTTCAAGAGAAGTGTCATCGGCATACAACAACACAAACAGTTTTAATAAAATTTTCAATCTATTTTCAATTTCTTTCTAATAGTCTTCAAACCAATTACATTTTCGGTGTTTAATAAGTCTTCGATGTCATTTAAAAAACAAAGAAAACAAAAAGGAGATATATTTATTCCTTGACGTACATCGACTTTACATAAAAAACGGATGTTTTCCGTTATATGTCAAACATGATTTAATATTTTGGTACATATTAAAATACTTTGGTACATTTTACCATTGACATTATTTAACATCATTCTATACCAGAGTGCCTCTCGTGGAACGGTATCGAACGCTTTTTCGAAATCAACAAACGCGCAAAAAGTTTCTTTCTCTTGTGTATTAGAATTTCAAAAAGGAGTGTAAAACAAACATACAATCTATTGTAGAGTAACCCTCTCGAAAGCCACATTGATTCTCTTTTATCAAATTAGATTCTTCAGAGAATTTATTTAGTCTTGCATTAAAAAAAGAAGTAAATAATTTACCGAAACAGCGTATTGTTATGGGTCGATAATTTTTGGGGTTGAATTTATCACCTTTACTTTTATAAAAAAGGCTATATTGTTCCGGTAACCCATTGTTCAGGAACTTTCCCTTGATCAAAAACAAGATTGAAAAAAATATATATATAATTCTGAAAGTTGATTCATTAATGATTTTCTCATCTGCACACGCTTGTTATTCTTTTTTTAATACAGCTATCAATTTCTTCTTTTGTAATTGGCTGATTTTCCTTTCATTAACCTCTTCAATTCTTTAAAAAATGGAAATAATTGATCGACATCTATATTAGGCTCTTTTGTATGTTCAGACTGATTCACGATTTTCCAAAATTATGTTGTGTCATTAGTTCTTAAATTTTCAATCTTATTTCTAAAGGATTTTATGTATTTCTTTTGTGCTTTATTCATGGCTTTCTTGTGCTGTTTTCAGCAGCTTTAGTACGGTTGTGGAAATGTTCGGATTTATTTTTCTTACGACTTAATTTTCGATTCGAGTTTCTGCGTTTTTAATATTTAATCTCAACTTGGCCTCTGCAGTGTTGTGTACAATCCTTTAAAAATTCATTAAGCAGGTCAATGTGTCATTATGGAATTTTCTTTCCTTGCTATAATAAAAATTCGGGCACTTTAGAATACAAATATTGCGGCAACTAAAACAATCTGCCAAATTCTCCTTCATACTGATTGTATTGACCATTAACAGAAACTCAGTCCGGCATATACCTTGGAGATGTCTGGTTCGGAGCAAAGACCCCTTTGGTCACACAAGGCAATACAAACTTTAATAATTATTTTTAAAAAGTGGGAATGGCTTGTTGCTAAGGCCGTTAATCAGTTTTTTTTTAAATAATGAGGGTAACATTTATTTCTAAAATGACGAACACCCAAAGGCCAATGAAATCAGTTCGAGTTACAGGAGTGTTCGATAAATCGAGGTCGAACTATGTTGAAACCTGTACAAAAGGGACCAGAAAAAGAGTTCGAGATATCCATGGTGTTCGAGCTATTGCAGTTCGAGCCATCGAATTTCTACTGTATTTGACTGCTTTATCAGATAGTAAACAAGCCTATAAGCTATTTTTATTCCAAAATGGTGAAGAAAAGTATTGTTGTTATAACCTGTTAGCTGTTCCTTTAAAACAATAATGATTAATTAAAACTATATTAAATTGAAGAATAGGGTAAACTAGGGCTAAGAAACTGAGCCTGTATCGCTCATTTCAGAAAATGCATCTAAGTAATGTCAATGCTGATGACCAAAAAATGTTATATTTTTTCAATGGGATCTAATGTAAAGCTATGTTCTCCACCGGCAGCCATGTGCAGATCCAACTGAAATGAGAAGTCTTTGTAAAGGACGTCCCATTCACCATTCCTGTAAAGTTTCGTTGAATTTGCTTCAATGATATCAAAAGACAAGATGAAAATGTGATTTTCCGTAGGGTCCAACATTAAAGCAATGTTTTGCGCCGGCGGCCATGTTTTTATCGGACCAGAACAAATGGCAAATCTTTGTAAAAAATCTTCCATATCTACCCTTTTTGTGAAGTTGATTGAATTTTCTTCAGAGGTTTTAAAGAAGAAGGTCAAAATGTGAAAATCTACCAGACGGCGGACAGACGAAGAACGCTAATTGATGGCAGTAAAACAAACTGACCCTTTGAGTCAAGTGAGATAAAAACAAATTATATTGGACTTCTTTGGGAGAAAAAGTAAATATCTAATTAACCATTCTCTCAATGAAATAGTAAAAAATACAGGTTGCAAAGGTTGTTAATCCATTTTCAAAGACAAAAGCTGATACTATGGAAATAATATTGTTGGATTTCTTTGTTATCTCTCTATCAAAGTAAAGAATAAGAAAACACATATCCGACTTTTAATAAGAAAATATATTTGCTCAATATGCCGTTTCATACTTTAATTTTGGAATATAGACTGGGTGCTAAGGCCATAAATCTGTTGCTATAAAAAAGGGGTGATTGTTTTTTCTTTACTTCTCTTCTAAAAGCATAAAATTAGAAATAACATTTAAGACTACTTACAAGTAATAAAATGGTTTGTGGTACGGTTATTAGTTTATAATTCTGTATAAAATCATCCATTTTCTAATTCCATGGCAACCACACAATATGAAACTAAAAACACCATTTTTTAACATTTTTGAAAACTTCATAGTTAAAATTTTACTTTAATAAATATTCCATTAAATAGGGATCTGCAGATATTTTTTCTATGGTCAAGCAAAATGGCCAACTTGAGCTTTTTGCAACAAATGAGAAAATGCTTATTTCTAGCATAATTTAAGATGACTGAAGTTTATCATTGTAAGGACAATCATGAAATAAGATTTAACTAGTAGTCATGTGGAAACTGAAAACTATATGGTCTTGAAAATTAAACTTTGTGTATTATTGATGAAAATAAAAATACGGTCATTTTCTTTGTTTTTTTTTTTTTTTTTAGTTATCAAAATTCGTGAATGGTTACTATGGCAACGATGCATCATATAAAAAATAGTTTTTGCAAACAAATTGTTTTATTCTTATATATGTTAAACTTTAAAATATAATGAAATTTTGAAGGGGGTCATGAATCACCCCCTGCCTGGTTCTTACAAATAGCTGTACTTAAATTTTATTCTTATGATTACATTAGCATGTCTTGCTGAAATGATATGGAATTCATTTATTAACTGTAAGAATTTAATTCTACACAGGAATGATATCTATCTAATTGATCGAACAGCCGTTGTTTTTTATTTAGATAAAGAAAACAGTTTGTTGTTAAACGTTAACTTAATCAATTAAACAGTTATAAAGGATTTTATTTGAAAATTTGCAATAATTAAATTTAAGAAAATTTGTTAAGAATAAGGAGTATCTCTCTCCTAAATACCTCTCTCCTTAGCTGATCGATGCCTTCTATTTAGATCCCATTGGTACTTTGTTCTCTATTAGCTCTTACACATATTTTGATTTATTGATTTCCTTTTATTTTATTCGTTCTGCACGGAAGAGACACAAGTTGTCGAAATGTGCATATACAGAAACTTAATTCACAGTAACTGTGGTATTTTGTTATTTGTATTAGACAAATGTGGTAGAATGTTAAGAATTGTTCAAATGTAGGAAAACCTGCTTGGGGAATTTGCTTACTTTTTTATGCTAATGTTACTGATGTCTTAGTTAATAGTCCCTCTTTATTCCCATTTTTACTCCTGCATTGTTGTCTTGTTTCTATGAATAATAAAAGGAAGGGAAGTTTTCGGGTCCCAATTATTGAAACATTTTTTTTTCTCACAAAAGCAATTGTTTTAAACTAGATCTTTTGAATTAGAAGTGCTACCTAAATATTAATAATAAATGAAACAAAAATTGTTTCTATTCAATTAAAAATATCATTACTCTCAGGATTTCCCCCTTCTGTTATTGAATTTAAAAACGGCAATTATTTCCTTCCAAAAATTATGTCATTCAGGTTAAGACTCTTTTTCCACAAGGACAATATTGGTTTGGACTGAATGATTTGTACTGCAGGAGACATGTAGTGGTATTTTCTTTTGTTTTCGAAAAGAGATCACCATTTCATAAAAAGAAATGCTCAGTTTTTGTCAGTGCTAAGATAAAGGTGTTTATTTTGTACGGTTATGGATACATGAGATAAACATAAAAGATAACAGCGTATTAAGTATCATGTATCGTATATACTTTGAACCACTCCCGTGCGATTTATCAATATACATGTACCTATCCATGAATATGTACTTCAAAGTCTTCCTTTGATATCTATTTTGATTGCATAATTGTCCAACTCGGTTCGATACCATCTGTAAACATAGCAAAAAACAAGTCAATGTTTTAAAAACAAATACAAAGTCATTAAATCAAATAAATATTGTTTCAATAAGTCAAAATGCAGAACGTTAACAATGTGTCATTTAAAAAAAAAATTACATATAGTTTAGGCTTTAACAAAATTACATAATGAATACAGAATATTTTTCACTGAGACTAAAGCAGTAAAACAGACTGAATTATTTAAAAATATTGGGTGACTCTGAAATCAGTTTTAAATATAAAATGCACATATCGTTTTTGTGTCATCATTATTTCAAAGTATGCGTGATTCTGAAATCAGTTTTATATAATAAAATGCACATAACTTTTTTGTGTTCGCCTGCACCTAGTGCAGGATCGACACCTAGGGATCACTATCCGTCGTCGTACGTCCTTCCGTCTGTCTGTCTGCTTGTCTCTCCAGCTGTCTGTATGGCTCTGAAAGTTTTACCATTATCTGCATGTCCTATGTAACCACTGGATACTTTCAAACAAATACTTCAGTATAAATTGTAGAAGTGCACCATGTATTTAGTTTTTTCTTTATAGATGATTTTCAAAATTTTTAGGTCATCTTTGGACTCAGGGATATATTTATCCGTTGTTACTTTCGTCCCTTCAGAAATTGTAAGGCCGTCACCAAGACATCGTAGGTAGATATGAAAATTCAGTGTCACAAATGATACTGACATTTTCAGCTAGATTCACGTCTTCCCGGATTTGACATTACCGGTTTTGACTTTACCCGGATTGACCCACTGACAGTGCGACGTTTACTGTATACAGAGCAGGACAGCTTACCCTTCCGGAGCACCTGATACCACTCTGTTTTTTTTTAGAGTTCACACTATTAGTGCTTTAGCTTTTTGTGTTGTATATGTAGTGTTTGTTTGTTTTGTGGGCATGTAGTGTCTTTGGTCTTCCGTCTTCAGATGTTTTTGGTTTCCGGGTTTCGATGAAATGTTACATGCAAGTGCATCAAATGAAGCTGAATTCCAAGGTGAAATAAAATCGGTTTAGCTATTTTTATGATTGAAATATAACCGATTGAAAAATAAATTAGTTATGGTGTTTTCATATAGAATCCATGTAAAACGTACAGAAAAATTATGTATGAATCGTCTTTAAATTGCGCGTTTATGAAAACATATCCTACAATTTTTTACAAAAAAAATGAAATTCCCATTTTAATTGTGTAAATTTTATATAGTGTCACCGAATTAATTTCGCCAGCATAAATAGTTGAACATGGAATAGGCACGCCATAAATGGATTTTTTCGATAAAACCCGCCTTCAAAATAGCGACGTCAACGTCGTCGATAAAAGTAATGATTTTAGGCGTGATTTTAAAGATGAACATCAATTCAGCGATCAATACTACGAAAACAAACTCGATGACCCTATAAAAAATTATATCAATAAAACACAAATTTATCAATTTTTCAGAAAAATTGTAGGATGTAGTTGGAAACGACGATTATTAAAAGTGAACATTCAAATTAATTTACGTTCATTCTGTAGTAAATTTTAATATAGACTTCACCGGTAGAGGCGCTTATTTACGTACCTCTCACCTTAAAAAGTATTTATCATTTAAAAGAAATATCTATATGATAGCAACAGTTCAATTTGGCAGCAATATTATTTCCATACATGTTAAATGATTTCGTATCTAATAGCTACTCGAATAACTTTCATACTATCATTCCTTTGCCCGTCAGATAACATGACAACTTTTCGCCTGTGCTTTCATTGGATGCTTGCAAGGTTGCAAGGTTATTTTAATACTTTTATTTCTTTATTAGTGATCAAATAAGTATTTTACAAAAGGATATGAGGTAAATGAACATGAGACCATAACACATATGTTAACTCCAACTGCAATAATTTTAACGAGCTGTGTGGCCATTTCGGAAATCTATTCTGAACCATAAAGTTCTAGAAACGTTCTAAAGTTAAAGTGATGGAATATTTTGTCAAAATGTTTGGTTTATTAGTAAAAAAGACCTTCATTAATATAAAGCAAAAAAGTTGTTTTGACAATATATCTATCAATAATTGAAGACAAGAATGATTCATAAAACGTTTTGTGTTTTACAAGTTACTAAAATAAATCAAGTATATGTATATTTAGTTCTTTCGGTTTCATTTTTCATAATTGACTCAGTCCTGTTGCAAACTGAATTTTACTGTTGTTACAATTGTTTTTTTTATTGATCACATTGGCTAAAGGTGGAAGGTTTGGGCCCTACAAAGCTAGTTTAATCCCGCCGCAGCAGGTTTGCGCCTGTCCTAAGTCAGGAAATTTATAAAGCCTTTGTGTGTCTTGTCTTTTTTCTGGTTAGTTTACTTTATGTCCATAGGAGCCTAGGAGGATGTTTATTTCGCTGAACTTGATTACTCTTTATTCAGGAGCCGACTCCGACCTGCCGTTGGGTGTGGGGTTTCCTAACCGTTCACTGAAGATCTTACGGTGGCTTTATTACTCCCCTTTGGGTCGTTGTCTCTTTGACACATTCCCCGTTTCCATTCTTTTTTTCTATAAGTATGTGAAATTTGTTTTGTTACTTTTTCCAGGCTTGATTTCTTGCCAATTCTCCAATTTGTGTGTATGTGTGTGTGTAGTTGTGAGTGTGTGTGTGAGTAATGTTTGCATTTATTGTTGAGAAACTTCTTAACACGGCCAGCATCTCCATACAGGACGAAAAATTCAAGTCACATATTCATATGCAAATTTGACGAAAATAGCATCTGTCTTACGACGCAATTCTCATATCGGGGTTTTGGCCAAATACGAATATATTCAACCTATTTGCAGTGCGTTCACAAGTAATCGTTTTTAGGGAATTGATTTTAATGGCTTAAAACAATTTCAATTAAACAATCTCAAACTATCCATAAAGATTTTAAATATCTATTTTGCTAATTTATGTATGTAAAGCCAATAGCTGTGTAAAATAAAAACTACCAATATTTTGATTAATATTTATCATTTTACTACGAAATAATAATTATGGCAAGGGGTGTAACTCAAAATATGTTAATGACGATACATGACAATCCGCTCTTTTTAAGAATTACTAGTACTATTCCCATAAGGTCAGCATGTCCACAAATTTCTCATTACTCTATTTCTCTAAATGTCAACAGTTTCCCGACAAAATTATATATGGAAAAATAAATGTAAAAGAGGGGATAACAGGAGACATCTACAATGGCTGAAAACGGTAATCACATGCCAATTACAGATAGACTACTAACTCCATGACCACAATCTTAAAAGAAGAAGGGATGACCATACGTAATTTTGAAAGATGGGTCAAGGGGTGCTCGTCGCTAAACTGCCGGCTAGCTCAANGAGCCTAGTCTGCTGGTAAAACACTGTTGCACTACGAAAGAAAAATCAAACTCAAAACTTCTCAAGTATTTGGTCAAGAATTATCATATATTTCAGTAGACATCAGCAGTATCATTAAGAGGCTAGTATGAGTGTAAAATTTTAAGGTCACTAGATCTCAAAGCTAATTTTACGAATGCAAGCAGAGTATCTTGTTGATATCAATAATAACGTAAAGAATGAAAGTTTCGTCCCGGTTTTTCTTGATCATTAATCAGTTGCTGGCATTTTTAACAACATTTCTCAAAAACGAGGATTAGAAATATTCATGGTTATAAGCTGTTTGCAAGTAACGCCATATTTAGAGATCAAATATTCTATAATAAAACTTCTTAAAAGTATTCAAAAACTTATGAAATCTGTAACCCTGTTGTAAAAGTTTGGCTGTGATAGTAAGGTACATTCATTAAAATCGTCAAGAGTAGAACAAACGCATGCGAATCGTTGTAGTAGAGAAATGTACACCCCGTAGGATGGAGCTAGAGGAATGTTACCGTCAAGGAAAGGGAAATTAGTGATAGCGAAGTCAAAATCGTCCTTTTTATCATACATTTTAGTTTTTATTCTACCAGAGTCAATAATGATACTTATATCCAGAAAAGGCAGTATTTTGAGTCATTGTTAGCTTTATTTAATTTCAGAGATTGTGGGTAAATAATGTCTACATAATTTAAAACCAGTTTTGCAACATGATGTGCTGATTGTAAAACTCATATTTAGCTGAAGATCAATAAAAAAATTGATCGCTAAATTTGAAAGCTGCCTCCACTGAAATCGAACCTATGTTGTTGGGAAAGCTATATGGAAAATATTTTCAGTGAAATAACAAGAGTTAAAAAGATTGTTTCTTAAATATTTTACAGGGTGTGCTTATTTATGATTTTGATTTATGTAATTGACATATTGCATTCTAATATTTAGAGTTTATCTGCTTCCTCTAAATCATTATACAAGTCCCATATTCTTTAAACGTTTAAAATATCATATTGAAATTGTAACCACAAAAATATGGCATTAATCTGCTACTTACCAATGGCTCACTAGTAATGCAAATTAATGTATGCACACTAGTTAAACGTACATCAAGTTATGTACAAGTGTGGGAATTTTTTTAAAAAGTTTCTAAAGACATATAGTGAAACATTTTTACTAGTCAACAGAAGAAGTGATACATGTCTAATACATATTTAGTTGTATTAAACAAATATTTAATTTTCCAGCAGAAAACGTAAACGCATAGATGCAATGTATTCTGTCGAAGTTTAAAAAAAAAGAACATTACGCCAAAGAATGTTATAAAAATTTCTGAACCATATACTGTCGAGGTCAAGGTTAAGGTAATTATTAGAAATCTCTTTTCAGGGCGTAGCTAATACGTATGTCAATATCTTGCATTTGCCAAATCGTCACACATTTTTTATAACGATGCCGTATGCCTTGGGTCCTATTTAACGTTTTCAAATTTTGACTTTACCATATCTCATTTATCATTTTGTGAACATTTTTGCCTTAGATGAATCTGTGTTGTTTTCCTTGTTATTGTTTTCACGCTCAACGAATTGTGAAGGCAAAAATTGCAATCGACGTTCTGACCATGCCAAATTGTTATTCAAGTTTATATTGGACCAGATTTGGCATCAAACGGAGATTGTTGCATTGTTAAGATCTAAAGGTATCATCAGCCCAGTCATCCACTTTCCCGAAAAATGTAAATTTAAAATATTTAAACATTAAAAATCAGGATTTGGTTGCACGAAATTAATAAAATAAAATTGGCGTTTAAAATTTAAGTGTATACGAGTATGGCTGAATGTTTTATGAATTTAATGTGCAATTCAACTTTAAACATGTAAAACGTCAATTAACTTTACTTGACGTACGTGCAACTAAGTCCTGATAGAAACTAAGGAGTATAGCTTTTTAAAAATTTTAGTCCGTATCTGGATTCCGTGTTACTTTTTTGTCCTATAGGTCATTTTTACTATGCTATAGTTTTCACATTATATTTTGAATTCTGGTGTGCCACATATTCTGCCTTTTCCTCACTTTGTAGATATTAGATGTAAAGTATCCATTTTTAGATTACTGCAATCGAAGACTTTTGTTATTTTTGGCTTACAGAATTACTACCAATGAATTAATTTATTATTGCAATTTCCGTGTAATTTCAAACAGTTAATTCTCCACTTTGACATTTATTAGTTTTTATAATAACTTTTATGTATGTGATATCAAATTGTTCTTGGATCAAACAATATAATGCAAAGAAAAATATCCATAAAAATACTCATGTACAAAGGGAAACAATTAAAAAACACTGAAATGGCAATGCATTTCACTTCAGAAAAAAAATGATGTAATTAATTCTTAAAATTCACAGTAAATTTCACTTGAGAAGATCGATATGGATATAACAATAATGTGTGTATGTGTGTGTGTGTCAGTGTGCAAGTGTCAGTAAATGCACATTTATAGTTTGAAGACTTCAATAAATCTAAAAAAACGTATTTATTTGCAGCTTATATCTGCATTTTGTTGTGAATAAAAAAAAAGAAAAAAAACACTTCCTCAAAAATGCTATTACAATATTATTGCATATAAAAAATTAATCAGAACATTAATTTAGTTAACCTTCGCTAAGAAAAATTATGTACAGCAAATGTAGAAAAAAATGTATAGACAGAACGGTCCGCTTGGCATGAATGAATTACCCCATTCTTTGTCTTAGAATTACTTATTGTAACATAATTATACAGCAAAAGAAAAATATCAAGTCATTCTTACACCTACATTGTAAAGGGACTTATTATACGCAACTTTTACATGTTCATACAAGGGCTAGTTGAGAAAAAAACTAACAAAGTACTCAAGTCGTCCCCGCAAAGATGATGTTCTAACATTGAATTATCCGCAATTCAAGAATGTACACATGGAAAAACGTTATAACTATTTTCAATTGGGGATCATTCAATTCTTGTTTTCTTGCACAGAGATTTCACAAAAATGCAAAAATGAACTCTATAAAAAACAACACCTGACCATCAAAGACCCAAAGATAAAGCAACATCGGCGGAGCCATAAAGACTGAAAAGGCAACAACAAAAAATTCAATGTAACCACCCCAAAAGGGAAGCGCTATCTTAAAATCGACGACATAAAGATTACAAAAGGTTTGATAATCGCTTTTTGTCAAACTGTCAAAAAAACAAAAAACAAAAAACGATGTCGATTCAAATTAGTTTTGGGATTGAAGCGTAATAACTTATGAATATATTGCCCCGAATTCACAATAGAATATCAAAGAAACACAAGACTTTCACTAAAATACGAAAATCACAATCATTGCATTCAAAATCGATTTTCTTAAAGTATTACCTCAGTCTGAACAAAAACAGAAGTTTATCAGTTGCTTTTGTGGAAGTTCAAATCATAACAATTGTCACATGGCTGATATAAACGTCCAGCTTCGTCAATGAAGAGTGAAAAATGCAGGTGCAAAACAGTAGTAAATGCGTTAAAATTCTCTTTATGTTCTAGCTCAATTTCACAGATTCGATGTTAATATTTCCAATATGTAAATCAATTTTGCTTCAGCAGCCCCATGTAAAAATCTGACCGAGCCAATCATAAGGTGCTTGACTCGAGATCTTGTATATGCGGGATAGTAAGGTCATAAAACCGGAAAGCCAGGCTGCAGGTCATTGTACACAAACTGTGCGGAGATGCAACTCTTCATGCAATATGAAGACTCCTTCTATATATTTAGAAAGAGAGAGGTCTTTGAAGGCGTAAACAAGGAAACATATGCTACCATCCCAACTTTTCTCTTTTCCAATGGCAATAAAACGTCGTTTCTCAGGTTTTTTCATCAAACCTGGTTATTTATTTATTATATGTTTGAATTGATTGACTTGTTTTCGTCTTGTTTTAGCTGGATTATTGTTCATTTGACTTTAAAACCCAACCATTGGATCAATAACCATTCAATCAATAACCTAAAATTTTGCATAATTGAGATAAGGCGCATCGTCTCTGTGACCGAAACTGATCTTAAAGACTGTCATTAATTGTTTATCTTTCCTATTTTAGCCCTTTCCTCCACACTTATCACGAAAATTGTCAGTTAAAATTGTTCAAACTTGCACAAACTGGAATTCCTTTTCTTTTAAAACACAGCTTCCAAACGCGACAAATTATGACATTCTTGATATACTGATTTAGTTTTTTCTTCATTATGTACACGGTTGACATTGTTTTTCGATGTTTTTGTTATCTGTGATGTCTTGTTTATCACACTGTTATTTTTACTTTTGTCATTGTCAATAATGTTAATGATACAGATTGTCCGTTGTGATATTTGCGTAAGATAAATATATGTTTTTCAAACTTTCTCCTTGGTCTTCTTTAATGGTTAGAGAAGTAACAAATACCATGGAATTTAATTGGATTTGTCTAAGGGTTACCAATCAGCCACCCAACAGATCTTTCAGATCATTTTTATTGAGTACTTGGATTAACATTTCACTGAATTACGACCTGTCAAAGGCAGTTTCTGTTTGTTGATTCAGGACATTGGCGCAACGGGAATAGAGGTTTGTCGCACCATTTCTTTTTTAATGCCTTTTTTAATGCCTGTACTAAGTCAGGACCATTGCAGGCGACAATTTATCGGTGGTTTCACATAGTTTGTCATTTTGTCGCGTGGTTTTTACAACTCTGTTCGGTAATTTTGTTATTATCCCAATTTAGTAATAAATTACGGTGCTCCTTTTCTGTCCCCACTTCATCCAAGATAGCTGAAAGCAGGGACTATAGGCTCAGAGACTGAGCCTGTATCGTTCACCTGACAAAATGCTTCTATGCCATACATGACCAAAAATAAAGTTTTTTACCAAAAAGGTCTTATGATTGGCTTTGTTCTCCATTAGCACCCATGTTTTGGTCTGAACCTATTGCAATGAGTAATTTTTGAAGAGGACTTTCGATGCATTTAATCAAATTTGTTTAAATAGTTTCAGAGAAAATGATGAAAAGGATGGTTTTCTCATACTGGATTCCAATGTTAAACTATGTTCTGTACTGGAGGCCATGTTTGTTGTCGGATCTAAATGAAATCAATTTTTTTTGTAAAATGACTTCCATACATCATTCCTGTAAAGGCCGGTTGAATTTGCCTCAGTGGTTCCAGAAGAGAAGACGAAAATAAGATTTTCCTTTTGGGTTCAATGTTAAAACCTAAATGTTGCACTGGCGGCCGTGCTTTTATTGGATCAGAGCGAAATGAGCAATCTTTGTTGAAGATAATAAGTACATTCTTCCTGTAAATTTTGGCTAAATGTGCTTCAGTGGTTTCAGAGAAGAAGATGAAAATGTGATTTACCCTTAGGGTCCTATGTTAAACTATATTCTGTGCTGGCGGCAATGTTTTTATTGGATCGGAACGAAAAGGGCCATCTTTAAAAGGACCTTACATACATCATTCCTGTAAAGTTTGGTTGAATTTGTTTCAGCGGTTTCAGAGAAGATAAAAATGTGATTTGCCCTTAGGGTCCAATGTTAAACTATGTTCCATGGCCATGTTTTTTATCGGTTTGCAACGAAATGAGCAATCTTCATGCAGGATATTAAGTACATCATTCCTGTACAGTTTGGGTGAATTTGCTCCAGTGGTTTCAGAGGAGATGAAATTGTGATTTTTTTCCATGAGTCCAATGTTAAACCTAAGATCCGTGCTGGGGGCCATATTTTTATCGGATCAAAACGAAATGAAAAATCTTTGTAAAGGACCTTCCATATATCATTCCTGTAAAGTTTGGTTGAATTTGCTTCGGCTGTTTCAGAGAAGAAGATGAAAGTATTATTTTCCCCACAGGGTCCAATGTTGAACCTAAGTTCCGTACTAGGGACCACGTTTTTTATTGGATCAGAACGAAATAAGAAATCTTTGTAAAGGACCTTCCATACATAATTCCTGTAAAGTTTGGATAAATTTGCTTCAGTGGTTTCAGAAGAGAAGATGAAAATGTGAAAAGTAAACGGACGGACGACGGACGACAGACGACGGACGCCAAGTGATGGCAATCATACTGACCCTTTGGGTCAGGTGAGCTAAAAATGGTTTAAAATTGGACCCTACTGAAATACTTCAAAAGGTCCTACTCCTGAAATCAATGGGAGGTTAAGATGTGGTCCTATTCATGTCGTCTGCCTGTATATATGTTAGAAGAGGTCAAAGTGAGCGATACAAGCTCTGAAGTGCAGATAAAATCAAACCATTTGAGAAAAAGTGATAGATAAAAAATTAACCAATAGCATCAGAATTGAAAGTCAGAATCAGCCAAAGCCACATACCAATACTTAAACAAAAAGTTTTCTGACAGTTGAACAGTTAGGGTTCTGATAAATTTTAGATGCCTTTTAATTCTCTTTACGAAATACTGTATAAAGTTAATAGGACATACCGAGTTCCTATCGTTTTTAATGTTTGTCTGTACTCTGTAATGTGTTTTTGTAATGCAGTTTCCTTGTGTGCTGTCGCTTGTGATTGTAATTTTCGGTCATTGTAGGTGTTTACTGTTATCTTGACTTAATGATGTTTTTTCACTTTTCCCCATGGTTTCAAACCTTTCTTTCCTCACCAAACGCAAAAAAAAAATTAAAAAAATTACCTAACAATCTTATTTTTCAATGGTAGTCCTTCCTTACATATGCAGAAATAAAATTCACAGTAACTTCGGTATTTAGTAATTTGTTACCACTGGGTCGATGCCACTGCTGGTGGACTGTTAGTCCCCGAGGGTTTTCACCAGCCCAGTAGTCAGTACTTAGGTGCTGACCCGAAAGCTGATTATATTTGGAACCTGACAATATCTAATTTTTTGTAAATTTTGTTAAAACTAAGGAGTATCTCCCTTATGCAAAGCTCTGTCCTTAGCTGATTTTGGGTTTATATTTAGATCATATTGGTTATTTGTTCTCTATCAGTTTTTAAACATCTTTGAGTTTATGGTCTTCCAAACGTTTAGATTTTATCTGCACTGAAGAGACATAAGTTGTCGAAATGCGCATATGCAGAAATTAAATTCACAGTAACTTCGGTATTTAGTATTTTATTTAAAAGTTCAATGAAAAAAAAAAGATTGGACATTTAAAGGTATAAGCATGAACATTGAAATGATATGAAGTAAGTGCGAATAAGACAAAGATTGTACAAAAAATGGTAAAACCCATCAATGGAACAACATGAGGCCTTCAATACAGGTAGTATTTGTGACAGGACATTAGGTCTGCCATCTTTCTACTTTTGTCATTTATAATATTTTTTAATTTGTATATTTTACTTGTTAATTGCTATACCATATTGATTTTGTTTTTTAAATGCATTTTTATAAAAAAAAAATCTCGAAATTTTGAACTATAAAGGGCCATTACTCCTGTAACGAGTAGATAACGATATACTCATGATTTTTACATTTTACAGTTGACTTTCACCTGTTATATTCATTTTTTTCATGAACAAAAAGTATTTAAACAATTGAATATTTAAAGAAAAATGGATAATAACTCCCCCGAAACGGGTTATTAAAATCGACAAGTAGGTAGATCCTGTCATTATGATCACATTTGCCTTACGTCAGAATATTATAAACGTTTTAAAGTTACGTAATTAAATAAGAACAGCAATTTACCCTTATGTTCTTTTCTTAGTAGCGAAACCAATTTGTTTGATCTTTGGACACAATTTTGAATCTACATGGTAATGATTCACGTCAAGGTTACTCAACATTGGCACAGTAGTTTTAGAGAATAAGATTTTTGAAAAAGCTTACGACGGACTTACAACGATGGACACAAAGTGATGGCAATAGGTCAAATGGCATCTGAGGAGTGCTTAACAATTTTTTATCTCAGCTGGTGATTTATTTTTAGATCAAGAGGGGTAGCAAAGTATTCATTACTGTACATATATGCCACAAGTATATAATATGCAGCATTCTTTTGACTTCACTCCCAGGTAAGATTTTCAAATTTAATGTTGTGGATAACTTTTGGATGTGTCTACATATTTGAATTTCCAATGTGTCCTTTGGGTTCCCCTAGCTTTCTACTCTTGACAGTATGCCAGTAAATTCACATTTTACCATACATATACTAATATGTTTTATTCCATTTATACTTTAAGTTGTCAAATATGAGCAGAAATTCTCAATAATATTTTTTTTTGATTCTCACAAGATTTCAGCTTAAAACAAAATTAAAAAGTGTGGTTAAAAACTGAAAAGTTGTAAATTTTTATGTTTGAATTATTCATTTATATGTCTTTCAAACTTAAAATACATGTCAAATTCAAATTTTGTATTATCCAAAGCCGGATCAAAATTTTTTGATTGCATAAATACATTATTGATATCATTGGTGGATTCAAGCAGGAGGGTTCCGGGTTGTATCCTTTTTTTCTAGGGAACTTGATCCTATGAAAAACTATACAACATCTTAATCATATTTTCGATTTATCTGTAATTTGTATGAATTTCTTTTGATCTCCATTTGCCTGGTATTTTCAGTATCACTAAACAGGCTGTGATATAAAAACAATAACGGGTCACTGTCAAGATGTCACGTATGCGTTGCTATGCCGTCATGTTCATACGAATCATACGTTGAACTGATGAAGAATTCATATTAATCATTGTAATAAAAATGTATTTACCGAGCTTTAGAAACTTTAGCTAATTTCAATTTATTATAAAAGTCTATACTACCTATAAAAGAAATATAGGTCATTTTGTTTTGGATAGTGACTTTTTCACGGCGTAACGCATGAAGCTTGCCCTAACGGGTCTGTTTAATACTGGCCGTGATAAAGTCCATATCAAAAACAAAACATCCTATATGGGAATGGATGTGGTGTTGTTCGACATTTAGCAAGTGAATTCCGCTTAAATCGGTGCTAGGGGTCGTCTTGAACTTACTTTAAGGTAAGAATGTTTGCTCTTTGTTGAAGGTCTCATGGTGACTGTTAGATGAAGGATAACAATAAAAGCATTGCTCCATTTGCTTAATCTTACCATGTATTTATAGGGATTTTGTCCCTTATACATACCATTATCCCTTTATCTGTACAAAATCAGCTGGTCTTGCAGATTAATCATAGTTTCATATCATAAAAGCTCTGTCTCATAATTTTGACTTTAGTGGACTTATTACAATATGTCGAAATCGGCGAATAAGAGGTCCAGGATTTCATCTCATCATCACATGCAACTGAACTGAATAAAGGGTAGTATTTAACGTGCTAGCTTTTTATTATTTTACATATTGTCAGTCACACAAATAAGTAATTTTTCTATTTATATGCATTCTAGAAGAACACGATATCAGAAAGTTAATTTAAAAAGTGTCCAATGTCAATCTATGTTTCGTATTGGCTTTAATTTAATATTTTTGTTGCATAAGAGGATCTTCCATGCATCATTCTTTGTAAGTTCATCGGTTTAAGAGATGATTTTATATGTTTTTGCATAGGATTCAATAATATTTTCCACTGGTGGCAATGTTTGTAGTCTGGTAGAATGTTCGTTCAAAACCTTTTTCGTCATTTCTGTAACGTTTGGACCACTTTGTTGAAAATAATGGCTTAGATGACCAAGATATGTTTTCTCATATGGTGCGCTGTTAAACAATGTTATGATACGCTGTTGAACAATGTTATGATACGCTGTTGAACAACGTTCTGTGCAGCTGGCGCCCCTTTTTTTATCCAAACAAAACACATTATATTTTGAAGGGCTTTCCTAATATCATTCCTGCAAAATTTGTTGTACTGGTTATATTTGGCTAAGAAGTCAACTAACTAAATACCGAAGTTACTGTGAAATTATTTTCTGTATATGCGCATTTCGACAACTTGTGTCTCTTCAGTGCAGATAAAATCTAAATGTTTAGAAGACCGTAAAAATCAAGGATGTTTAAACTGATAGAGAACAAATACCCAATATGATCTAAATGTAAAGCCCAAATTAGCTAAGGACAGAGCTTTGCATGAGGGAGATACTCCTTAGTTTTCAACAAAATTTACAAAAATTTAGATATTGTAAGGTTCGAAATATGATCGGCTTTCGGGTCAGTACGGAAGTACTGAATACTGGGCTGGTGAATACCCTCGGGGACTAACAGTCCACCAGCAGATGTATCGACCCGGTGGTAACAATTAAATAAGTACCAAAGTTACTGTGAAATTATTTTCTGCATATGCGCATTTTGACAACTTATGTCTCTTCAGTGCAGATAAAATCTAAACGTTTGGAAGACCGTAAAAATCAAAGATGATTAAACTGATAGAGAACAAATACCCAATATGATCTAAATGTAAAGCCCAAATTAGCTTTGCATGAGGGAGATACTCCTTAGTTTTCAACAAAATTTACAACAATTTAGATATTGTAAGGTTCGAAATATCATCGGCTTTCGGGTCAGCACGGAAGTACTGAATACAGGGCTGGTGAATACCCTCGGGGACTAACAGTTCACCAGCAGAGGCATCGACCCAGTGGTAACAATAAACTGAATACCGAAGTTACTGTGAAATTATTTTCTGCATATGCGCATTTCGACAACTTATGTCTCTTCAGTGCAGATAAAATCTAAACGTTTAAAAGGCCGTAAAATCAAAGATGTTTAAACTGATAGAGAACAAATACCAGTGTTAAATTATGTTACGCGGTATAGAGGTTATGTGTAAAACAAATTGGCACGGGATATGCATTTGTATCAAAACGCCTCCTATGAATCATTTCTGTCAGGTTCAATTTGCTCCAGGAATTCTAGAGATGATCAAAATGTTAGAACTGACTACAGAAGGAAAGTGATGGAAACAGGTGTGGGTAAGGTGAACTTATTTGATCAAAATTTTATTAATCCGGCTTCGTATACTGTGCCAAAATCGCATCTAGTTGGTAATACTGGTCCTCTTTCTCAAATATTTTATATTTAACGTATGTTCGAATTTTACTACATTTGCACGTGAACTACTTGGAGTCAGAAGCACAACGCTCTGTAAGCGAATCTCAAGTACACACTTGTCAATACAGAGGTTAAGGTGCAGAGGTCTGCCTGATGCATCGAATGTTTTAAAATCTAGTCAGACCAAGACTTTTATGTTGTATATCTCCACTGTCTATTTCAAGGAGAAGCAGATTTTTTCCATTTTTAATACGTGAAAATGATGGGTCAACATCTCCTGCAATTGAAAAAACAACAAAATTTAATGTCAACTGTACTCTTACTTTGATATAAAAATGTGTTTTGCAGTAATGATAATAATAATAACTTATAAATCAGAAGGCTCTATAGAGCCTGTGTCACTCACCTGGAATAAAAAGGACAACA
>MJUU01020791.1:72795-93288 GCA_002080025.1 Modiolus philippinarum
CAAACCAGTGGCTCCTGGCCAGTGCAAAGCTACCAACCAAACAGCTTCACAGACCTTAGTGGTCTGACCATATATGTATATATGTACAAACCAGATAGTCAACCAGGGTACAAACCAAACATTATGCAAACCATATTGTAAGAAGGTTGTGCATTGTAGTACCAGTGGAACCCAGATACAAACACACACACCTAACATTTAACAATATCACATAGGTATGGTACAGAAAGAAAAAAAAAGGAAAAGCCCATCCAGATGAACAACAAGAACATATGTTAAAACCATGGAGGAGATAAGGTGCACCGGTAGAGTAAGCATCTCCTGCATTTTACAAGATACCCACCGTTTTGAACATGTCAATTCGGTTGTTAAGTCAAATTCGGTAGAGGAAACAACAATCTAAAACTTTTAAATGGAAAGATTTGTAACTTGCAATCGGGAAAACGGATATGCAATAGCGGTCCATAGATGTAAACTTTGGGATTCGCACTTATATGTTATGAGCTGTAGATAGTTTAGATTATGATTCCTGGATTTCCTATGTTTGATTTTATCTGCACTGAAGAGACATGATTGTTGAAATGACCATATGCACAAAATAAATTTACAGTGACTTCCGTGCATCGTTATTAAGAAATAGTTTTTTTACACAAGTATTAGCTTCAATTTGGTATGTTAAGCAACCACTTTTACAAAAGTTACACAATATTTCTTTCTAGTGACGCATAAGGCTTCTTATATGTTTAGGTTGAGCTACAATTTAAAATGTAATAAGGCTGTCTTTTAGCAGTGTTGAAATTGTGCAATTGTCGATTCATTCAAGGTGTATGATTGTAGACACGATTGTTTAAAATACAATTTTCAAAGATGTGAAACTTCTATGTGGATAGTGTATAATAAAATAAGGAACCATATGTGTACACATAATCATTAACTATTTCTATTACTTTACAACTTCTAAGTTGAAATAATGACAAGGCGTTCAACAATGATTTTGCAAATACTTGTATGTTTTTATGTTAATGCCATATTTTTATGTAAGTATTCTGAAAGGAACGGCTCAAAAAGACTCTTAAACACACACAGAATCGAAAACAAGTCGGTATGTGACTTAAGTGTCGTTTTAAAGAGCAAAATCACTCTTGCGTGACGATGACAAAAAGCTCCAAAAGACTACTAGAGACGCATAGAATAGGTTATAAGGTCATATATGACTTAGATGTCACTTTTTAGGGCAAAATCACTTATGGGTGACGGCGCCAAAATAGCTCAAAAAGACCCGTAGACGCACATAGAATCAAAAAGAAACCGGTATGTGACCTAACTGTAGTTTTTAAAGGCAAAATCATTCAAGCGTGACGATGACAAAATGGCTCCAAAAGACTTCTAGACACACATAGAATCGATAAGCCCATATATATCTTAAATGTAATTTCAAGGGCGAAATCACTCAATCACTCACGTTCGTGTGTTTTGTGGGCATGTGGTGTCTTTGGTCTTCCGTCTTTTGGTGTTCTTGCTTTTGCCTTGTCTCCGGACTTTGATTTGTGTAATCTTGTGCTTTGTTCCTTCGGTATTCTACTGCCGTTGTTTCATGCATGACGATGCGAAAGCGGATCCAAACGACATAGTCGCACATAGAATCCATTATAAGGCTATATATCACTTAGATATGATTTTTAGGGCAAAATTACACATGCGTGACGATGCAAAATGGTTTTAATAAGATCGTTAGATTTCTATATTTCCGGAGCACCTGATGTCACTCTTAGTTTCACTGGAGTTCACACTGTGAGTGCCTTTGTTTTCAATGTTGTGATTTCTGTTTTTGTGCTTTGTGTCTGTCTTGCGTCGTTGTTTTTGTTTCTAGCGTCATTGTTTTCTGTGTTCTCGTTTTTGCCCTGTCTTTGTGAATTTCACTCCTTTGTTCCTTCGGTATTCTACTGCCGTTGTTTTGTATGAAACATTTTGACATGATAATATTACAGTATGATCATATACTTAAGTACAAATATATTCATAACTTTATTACCTAATTAACATTAAATGCTAATATATTAATACGAGACGCAAATAATCGTATTTAATACGTTTATACAGCGGTGCAATGTTCGATTCAAAATTAATGTTTTTTACATGTAATTTGATATCTTATTTTCTTTTATTAGTAGATCCAATGACATTTATATTATTCATAAAAGTAAGGTGCATTTTTTACATTTTTCTAAGACATTGATGTATGCGATGTATGGGATATTATTGCGGTTCCAACTTTTTTGTCCTTTGAACTGTCAATTTTTGACATTTTTATTACCGATGATATGACAGGTGATCATCTATAACAATAAGGTGCATCTTTTACATTTTTTCTTGACCTTTTTCTCTTTGGCGTGATCAATCATTTTTGACATTTTTATCGTGTGTGTGTGAATAAATAATTTTGGGGATATTTCTTACACGGTAAGTTGGATTCCCTGTGGTTTTTCTTGACATTAATGTATGGGTTTTATGAAATTTCATGATGGTACTTACTTTTTTTGTGTTTGATCTGTCAATCATTTTTGACAGGTTTATAACTCATTTGCATAATTAATGAGGGCGTGGTCACGTGATTCTGTCACCCAATCAGAACGCAGATTTGGCAGACCCCTATCTACTAACACCACAGATTTCTCATAAGAAAAAATAGTAAAGGATGAATTATTAATGCTAGTGCCAGTACAAAGTCCGGTTATTCCAAATTCGTATTTATTATGTTATTTATGTTTGTCTCTTGTTTTCATTATTGTTTTTCTAGTGCAGTTCGCTTGTAAATTGTGGCATGTGATTGTAGTTCCCGGCCATTGTAGGTGTTCACTGTAATCCTGTTTTTGTAATTTCTATGAAAATAAAAGACGTAATTAAATATGTATTGCATCATTTATTTTGTTATTTTGTCGTACAATATATACCCAGGTAGTATGTAAGACACCACAAGCAAAAAGAATTGAAAATATTAACATTTAAGGAATAATTAAAGGGGGCGGTGGTTTGTTGGAGATTAACATGTGGGCGGCCATGCTATTCGTTAATATTTTATCCAGAACGTAGCACAGCGGAGCGAGGGGTAAAACAAACAAAAATAATGGACACCCATATGTTAAACGACTACAAACCACCGGCGAACATAAATCACTTTGATTCTAATATGACATTGAATTATCTGAGCGGACCTATATTGTATACGTTTACGACAGTCATTACATAAGATTTACTGACGTTTTTGTGCACAAAATATATTTTGACGTCGTCTCTGTCAGCGTGAAACTGTTGTGACGTCGCTCATTCTGTTATTGGAGATTTTCATATGGCTAGTCGTCATGGTTTCCATTGTTCCCATATTAGAATTGAACTAAATATGACGTAACACGCAAATAGCTGATTACAAATGGGCATTTCCAACTCTCGCTTTTCTGGAAATGTTGTTAAAAATGCCAGGACCTGATTAGAAATCCTGAATAACTGATACGTAACTTACACTATTTACGTAAAAATGTATATCGACGCGATATTCTGCACAAATCCGTTAAACTTGCTTTGGAGTCCAGTGACCTGAAGATCTACACATAAAGCGTCCTCTCATTAATACTGCCGACGACTCTTTACCACACCCTTCGGGAAGTTTTAGGTTGATTTTGTAGTGCAACAGTGTTTTACTAGCAGACTAGGTTCCTTTAACTAGCAGGCAGTTCAGCGACGAGCACTCTTTGGACACATCTTTTTTACCCATCTTTCTAAATTACGTTTTATCATATACAATGTTTTTTTTTCTTTCTCAAGATAGTGGTCTTACAGTTACAGTCTACCTGTATTGGTTTTTATTCGTATGTTTATTATTATTATTACAATGCTGTAGGGAAACCGGAAAGAGAAAGTAGAAGCTTCGGTGCCCATAAACCAGTTTAAGCCTACCTCCGGCTTTTGGTAAAGCTGGTACAAAGTCCGGCTATCCTGAGTTCCTATCGTTATTCGTGTCTGTCTCTTAGTTAGCTTGTGAACTGTGGCATTTTATTGTGGATTCCGGCCATTTCAGCTGTTTACTGTTATCCTTCGTTCGTAATATATACAATTCAATTGAAAAATATATAAGTATTTTTTGCTTCGATTGTTTATATAAAAATACTTTCCCCACCGCAATTTTCGTGTCTGTCCCAAGTCAGGAATATGTTGGTCATTGGCTTGTCCTTGTCTTCTTATAAATTTTATTTTCTTGATATTTGGGTTATTGGATGTGGTTTGTTTCCACTTATTTATTCACTTTTTTTTACCATTTTGGGGGCAATTTAGAGCTTCCTCACTGTGTTGAAGACAGCACAATGACCCCTAGATGCTTTGTTTTGGGTCGTTTTAACCTGGATATGGAAGGTGCCTCCTTGACATTTACCCCATTTCCTTTCTTTTTCATTTAAGGTAAATTTGTTTTTTTCTCTTATAATATTGGCACATAATATCTGTTAACTATATATATATATATATATATATATATATATATTCTGCTGAAGTGAAATATGCAGGTAAATCTTGCAATTTGATTGGTTACCTTGACAGTGGATATGAGACCGTATCCCCATGGTAGCAAAATCACAATTTTTAAATGCTTTTAATAGAAAAATTATAGCACTTTGAGTGACACACAACACTACATTTGAATTTCACTAGTGTATTTCACTATGTAGTGTTGCGTGTCACTCAAATTGTAGTGGTCAAATTCCTTAGTGGAAAGATGTTCTCGATAATATCACATCCTAAGACTTTAACTAAGTTTGTGTTTGACTTCAGACACATTTAATTTATTTTTCAAGACCTGTATAAGCATATTTACATGCTTATCCTGGGGAATAAATAAGATTTCCCAGTTTGTCGCTGTTTTTAGACGTTTGATATATATATTTGATGCTTTATTTATATATATAGCATCAAATATGTACATTGCAAATCATACAAAACATTTCATTTTTTATAAGAATATCGACATACTTGCTCCAACTGTTCTTAGAAAAATGCCACGTTTTCTCAAACAGGACCGAAATTTTGAGGGTTTTGAATGAAAAATGGAAAGTTTTCGCAAAGTTTCTTGAGCTTCCCATCTTTTCCCATGCCTTTGTTCATCTTTCTGGAGCTGTTAAAACTTCCCAACGTTAAACTTATCTATTTCTGGGGTCTAAGGCTAAGTGTGCCAAATCTCATGTGGTTTGAATAGAGGCGATTTTTTTTAAAATTTGAAATTATAATGTTATTAACAAATAGGTGTATGTCAAGCCAATGGGGGATATATTCCATATTTTTGATATAAAAAATATTTCTTCTAATATAACAAATTCATTTTTAATATTAATAAATCGTCGTATTTTTTATGAATTGTATAGTAAATATGAAAAGGGCTTACGACTGGAAATGCGAGTTTCCGAATTATGCCTTCTAGTTTTTAACATCATTGCAAAAAAAAAAATAAATAAAAATAAAAAAAAATTGCTTTGTTATTCTGTAAATTTATATTTCTTTATTATCTTTTAGTATCCTTGTGTCACACGTTACATGCAGATTTATATAAAATCTAGATCCTAAAACATAATGAAACTGTAAAATCGGAGACAGCTCCCCAAAATACATTGCATCAAAGGCCTTTCTGATCATTTATTGTTGACGTATGTTGTGACTATTTGTATTTTTTATATAAATACTGTGAAAGTACTATTGTTCGTGGAGGTTCCGATTTTCTTGGATTTCGTGGTTGGCAAAAACAGCGAAATTAAGTTCCCAACGAAATAATTTTTTCCCTTGAGTTTCAATGCACAAAATTCGAAACCACGAATTTAAGTGCCCACGAAGCAGTGATATTTATGAAAACCACGAAAATTGATGTCCATGAATATAAATACTTCCACAGTATGTTATTAGCAAGAAGGGTTGGATATATATTTTTCATTCCAATTTTATCAACATGACTCTAAATACCGAAAATCTTACCCCCATCCCAACAAATGTTCCCTGAAATTGGCGGTTTTTGGTCTATGTTCGCATAAAAATAACCAGAACATGCCAAATGGGTGCTGTATATGACAATGTCGCATGAATTACATCATGATATGGTATTTTAACAGCCATTGGTCGACTAAAACTCAATATTTTTCCCCAAATTGATGAAAAATGGGAATTTTCAACATTTCAGATTTGTCCATAGTTAACTATTAAAGGGAAAATATATCAAATCTATAGAATATATCTGCAGATATGCCAATTAATTGTTCTCAGCAATACATAAGTTGTCTGAAAACATTGTTTAGAAAATCAGGGATTTTTGGTCTATGCTCGCATAAAAATAACAAGAACATGCAAAAGGTGTGTTTTATATGACAATGTTGCATGAATTACATCATGAATTGGTATTTTAACACCCATTATTGACAAAAACTCAATATTTCTCCCAAAATTGACGAAAAATGGGAATTTTCATCATTTTAGATTTGTCCATAACTTTAAATCGCAATATATATCAAATCTATGGAATATATCTGCAGATATGCCAATTAATTGTTCTAAGCGATACATTAGAAGTCTGAAAACATTGCTTAGAAAAACAAGGGGTGTTGAATGTGACTCTAAAAACCGAAAATCTAACCCCTACCCCAACACATTTCCCAAAAAAATTGTCAATTTTTTGTCTATGTTGGGATAAAAATAACCACCCTACGCAAATTCTGCGTTGCATATAACAAAGTTGCATGAGTACTATCATGATTTGGTATTTCAAATTCCAGTTGTCAGCTTAAACTCAATATTTTGGCCAAAATTGATGAAAAATGGGAATTTATAGCTTTTCAGATTTCGCTTTAAATCTTACATGTGGCAAATCTGGAGGATGCGTCTGCAGATTTGCCAATTCATTGTCTTAACCGATACATATGTTATCTAACAACACTGTTTAAAAAATTAAAGAGTTTTAATTTAACTCTAAATACTGAAAATCTTACCCCTACCCCAAGAAAATTAAACTTACAAATCTCCAAAATGTGACCATCTTTACTTATCAATACCTAATGTTTTACTTTCTTTTCAAAAGATGCATTTGATATATCATAATATGTAATTTTGACACCAATATATGGGTAAAATTGAATATTTTGGACGATTATCGTGAAAAATGGGAATTTCCAGTATTTCAGAATTTTACGAAATTCAAAGTTAAATCGATGAATAACTGCCCATAAACCGGGCGCATGATCTTATTTTTGGTATATGGGAGGCTCTGTGTATTTTGGTGTTTGAAAATGATATGTAATTGTACCTTTATACAATGTTTTAGCTTTTCAAGCTGAATAAAATGAAATAAATTGTGTTGAATATGTGTGGTAAGGGGTAATATGTTTGTAATTTATGAGACTGTAGTTAGTCTAAACGGCTTAAAAGCATACACTCTAATTGCTTAGATATGATGAAACGATATTTAATCAACATTTTCCAGTTATATATAGTTTTAGTGAAATACACGCTAGAATTCCCATTAATCATTATCTTTTTATCATTTAGAGCCTGAACATTTCAAATTTTCTCTTAATTATTAGGGGGTGCTAATTTTGACATTTATGAACCTACAATACGTCTGAAACTAAAATTTTTGCGTTTAGTACCTACATGTTATGAATGGAGTGTAAATGAAGCATCCTATTTGTGTTCTTTATGCATTTATTTTATTATCACTATTATTATTTTTTTTCTCTTTTTCTTTAATTAATCCCCCATGTGTTATCGGTGTATTCGAAATTTTTGCGTACAATTTGTTGCAAACATATCATAAATTATTATTGGATCGGCAATTATTAAATATATATTCAGATTTTTACGACCCTTAAGTCAAAAAGTCGAAATTGTGAAAAATCTAAAATTCCGAAAAAATTCCATTTTTCAAAAGTTTTATACCGAAAATCAAAATCTTGTGGACTTAAATGGTTTTATTTTCCAATATTGTATCACAGCTGATAAGTTAGGAATTAAAACTAGATCAAATGACGAGGGTTGTCTATCTGAAAGGAATTGACAGCCTAAAATCGTAATTTTCGCAATTTTTTGCAGGGATAGAGGGGTACATTTTTTGTATCCCCAGATCATAAAATGGGCGTAAAGTACCTTAACTTGTGTTTATTGCAAAGCATATTAAATTATCTTTAATTTTATACCAAATTTCAGTGCAGATAACTTACATGTAAAAAATTATGGAGCTTAAAAGATGAGACTTATGTTAAAATGAAAATACAATAATTTTTCGGGTGTACTATGAAAGTGGCCCTATACTGTCTATGCGTGCAGTTTATGTTCGTGTTAATATGTTTTATTTTGAAGAGGGGACATAGAAGGACTGAAAAAACCGGTCTGGCTCGGAAGTGGTGGGGGGGGTGCACGGAAAGTGTTTTCAGCCCACGGACTACTAGGTGAGGGGAAGTAAACGCCTGTTGGAAGACATACGAGGAGAATAAAAACTATTTTAGAAGACACATAATTTGCATTCGTTCTGAGTAGATTTGTTCACATTTGTACTCTGCAATATTTATTCAATTCATTTTACTTGGAATGCATGAAGTCATATTGCAATGATTTAAAAAAAAAAAACGTTTTCATTTAATCAGAACAATTCTAAAGTCAGCCAGTATGTTTCAAATTTGTTTAAATTGTTTATATAGCCATATTTACTCTGTGTAACAACGGCATCGCTTAATTCAATTTGCAACTTAAGTAAATTGCATTGACTTAAATTGCTGAAATTGGTGATTATTTTACCTTAAACTATAGTAAAGGATTATGGAACACTAGAGAAGCACTAAGAGCTTGTTACGCTCATCTGAACTATTACTCCTGGACAGCCCATTATCTTTTGCCTTTTATTAACAAATACAAATACAAATTATGGTTCTGAAATAAATTTGATAATTAATTAGCCTTATAAATGTGTGTTTCTCACGAAATGCAGACTTTAGGTCGACCGATTTTGTTTATGTATCATAGTAACAGATGGCTTTCACATTCATGCTTTTCCCGATTTACGTCATTTTTGTACTAACAGGTTGACTGCAGGAAACGACTGTTTCATGCATGCTTAAAAATGTTTCTTGTGAATTAAACCGATACCATCATGTCACAGATTAAAACCTGATAGTACAGGGGTGACACCAAACGGCAAAAAAAATTAAAAAGGACTAAATTTTCGGCGAATTAAATTATCCTTTTGACTTTTTCCACTTGAATTTTGAGAGCATATATATGACTTGAGTGAGTGTTTTTTATTGTTGCTGTTGACATTTATCACCAAGTTAAACCATTATTTAATTTTAACCTCAAAGAAAACAGTTGCAGATACAAGGCAATTATCACGGTATTGAAATATATTTACGTAAAAACCATAAAGCTCTGCACAATTTTACATGGTCTTAATGTTCAACAGTGTGTACTTACAACGTTATGAGCAAGAAATTATATATGAAATTATGATATTGAAAATTCCGAAAAAATGCATATACTTGTAGTGCAATATACTGTATAAGAGATGCCTGATCTGACAGTTTAGGATGTAACAAAGGGGGTGACGTATCAAATGGGTAATCAGACAGATAAACACGAAAGGAGGCATCATGATGCATGCGTGTCGACTTGTCCTACATGTAATCGAAGCAAGAATTGAATAATTCAGGTCTTAGTCTTCATTTTGCCAGCAGATTGAAAATAAGAAACGAATTTTCTTGTACGTGAATAAAGCTTGTGTGATATAGAACGTGTCCTAAATCACAATCAATATACCAAAGCTTTACTTGCTTCAACTGGTCGCCCACTTTTTTACGCCTGGGTACCAGTCTTCTTTTATAAAACAAATTTCAACAGTCGATCTTTACCTCGAAAAAAAATGTGAGCAAAGCTCACTAATATCATACCCCCGCTCCCCCATTGAAAAAAAAAATATAATCAAATTTTCAAATTGCTGGTGCATAATGGCAATATGTACTAAACATTCTGTGAAAGTTTCAGTGAATTTCATCAAGTGGTAGGAGGAGTTGTCGCCACAAAGTAGGGACCCCATGGCGGACGGACGAACCAACGTACGAACGAACAAACACCTTGATCACTATATACCGCCCGCTGAAGCGGAGGTATAAAAATAATGTAAATACTACATGTACTAGTGTGGACCATGCGTGAATTCAACAGCAATGTTTATATATGTTTTCGAAAATAAGACTTTTCACTATTCGGAAAATACTGCTGATAAACGGTAAATTCCCGTGTAACACAAAACTTATAGACAATTCGAAACATGCAATGGTAACACTGAAATGAAGATACGACTAAATGGAATCATTTTTGTAATGAAAACTTCTAGTATAATCATGTTACTAAGATATTCTGAAAGTTTTGTTTCAATAATCTGACTTCAGATGCCCAGTTGGAAAGGGTAGAAGAAGGTCTGATCCTTTAGTCCCAGAAAATAACCTACATTAATAGACTTTCGATTCTTGTCATCGGAAAGGTTCTTTTATTACATAAAAAGCAATGCACAAATTATGCTATTACTTATTATTTCATTTTGACAACTTTTGAGCTAAGTGTACACAATTGTGTAATCTATTTTGTAGCGCTCAACGTATTTTTTCGTCAATTAAAAATATAGTTAAACCATTGTCATATGGTGAATATCAGAGTAAACTTCTAATTAATAATTAGCTTGTTTTTAGGAAGTACGTCAACATTAATTTATTCAATAGGTCTGGAATATGTGCAGTATCATTCCCGTTTACTGGTATTTGAGGTATGAGGTCTTCAATTACTCAATCGTTCTTATCTTTCGAAAGTATCGTATGCTTGAATTCCAAAGAAATAACTAAATACCGAAGTAACTGTGAATTTATTTTCTGCATATGCGCATTTCGACAACTTATTTCTCTTCAGTGCAGATAAAATCAAAACGTTTGGAAGACCATGAACTCAAAGATGTTAAAATATTTTTTAACTAGAAAACACGGGGGGACTTTATAAACTTAAGTGGATGATATAAATCGGATAATGGTTTTTATGAAATAAAAACGATACGCTAGGCTATGGAATAGCCTTGGATAGAAAATTGTGTGTTTGATTGAAAAGGGTGTGGTGGCTCATGATGTGTTTGTATACTCAAATCAATAAATTTTTGTTATTTTTGTCATGTCGGATTTTACATACACAACTGGACCATGTACAGCTCGTTGATCACTCTTAGGTAAAATCACAATTTTGTAAAATGGTAAAACTGGAGAAATTAAATGTTGTTCTAGCGTACTGAATTCTTCAAAAGGAGCTTTATCCATTACTAAATTACTTATCATTGCTTGAGGAGATATAGCCTCCTTACATTCATAAGAGTTACACGTTTTACACACAATATGCTTCTCTCCTTTTAACATTTCTTTCAACCTCTCACCTTTTGCATTACATTCTTTCTCGTGTACTTGGCTTCGAAACATAAACCTTTTACAGCACACACAAATAAACACCGGTACCTCTTTATTCTTCCGCAAAAAACACAATTCTATCTCTTTCCACCTTTCGTTCTCCATTGCCTAAGTATATCTCCACAAACTACAATCACGCTTTGTTTAACACAATTGAAAAGTCTTTTATAGTATTTGTATATTATTGATTATTGCACAATACCTCATTAATACATTACTGTTCTTACTCTTTTTATCATATCTATATTTATAAATCTGGCTAAGCGATATTGCAATACCAATCCCATCATCCTCTACAATATTTTACGAAAGGATATGGAGTAACCTGTTCCCAGTACCACCTATAGTAAATGTTTATAATATTTTTTAACTTCCACAAGGAAACAGAAAAATTAAACCCCGCCCCGTTTTATCAGGACGAAACTGGACGCCATTTTGATTTTCGAGAATCTGAAATTCCTATTGGTCAGTTGTCTTCTGCGCAAGCGTACTCCTCACCTCCCCCAAGAACTATCTATATAGCTAGGCTATTCCATAGCTTAGCTAAATGAAAAGCCATAGAAAAATTACATTTAGTAGAAAGGTTTTGCAGCCTATGTATGTACATGTTGTATGTGTGTATCTGAAAAGTCAATTAGGTCATACAGGTAGGTGTAATAAAGGCACATCCTGATTCTTTTAAATTATATATATTCTTATGGCAATGTGTTCATAGCTATCAAAAAGATACTTGAGTATTGTTGGTAAGATTTCAATCATTTACCAGTTTAATATTGATTCCTTCACCTACACTTTTCGGATTAAAATTCATTCTGTCTCATTAAAAAACGAGATAACTCGAGCCTTACGTTTGTTAAGTTGTTTATGTTAAAGTGCGTAAAGTAAAGTAGCTTATCCGGACGTCTCTATTAGAGCTTTGGTGACATTATTTTGTATTTGAACAACTGAATCCTGTAATTCGCCTAAAATTACCTAGTAAAACATCGTGGCAAATAAAATGAAAATCGGTGCAAATAATAAAGCAGATGATTTATAAGGACATTTTCCGCTTACATGTTAACCAGTGTAGTATAACTGTGTTTACAGTAAAAGGGTTTAATGCTTTATCCTCATGAATCATGCGCTTTATCAAACACAAATACATAGCGTTTCCATAAAAGCCTATCTAAAAAAATGAATTTAGTTTTTAATACATATTTTCAATATTATGCTTTATCATAACGTCTAGTTTAATATAAATACATGTCATGCGTTCAATGTGTATATTTATTTGCTTCTTATGTATAACAATAAGAATTGTTTTTCCTCTCTTTAGTTAAGATCTGTAACTACATACATCCTAGGTGGATGGTGTACAATTTGTAAAAATACAATGTTACAAAACGGTCTTTGCGCACTACTGTTTTTCGATAACACTGATAAAATGTGAAGTTATGGGTATACATTTCGATAAATAACTTCAAAAGTAAACCAAAGAATAAAAAAGCAAATTATGAAAATCAAAATCCCGGGATAAATTGATTCCATAATCTTATAAATTGTACATACCTTGAACTATGATAAACAGAATGTATCTTTACCAATTCTTCAGCACTGTCGAAAGTCATTAACTCTATACCTTTTGTCGCAGCATACTTAATAAAAGATTTTTGCTTTATCGTATTAGCGTAAATTATTTTGGAAGGATGCACAGCAAGACCTAACACCATCTCCATTTCTGCCTGAAATATGAAGTTGATTGGCTATTGATTATTGTTTACCATTATTTATTTTTAAATATTTCAACCAAGGTTCATGAAGTCAAAAAGTGACCCTGATGTTAAGAATATTGAAGCAGTTATCTTTTTAAAATAATTTGAATAAGAATCACTTTAACTTGCGATACCAAAATTTAAGAAAATTACGTTAAGGAGTACCTTTCGCATGCATAGCTCTGACCTAAGCTCATATTAGCATTTCACAAACAAGATCTTTTTCGGTTATTTGTATTTTATCAAATTTTTGGTTTATAATCTCCCAAACGTTTTAATTTGATCTGTACTGAAGAGACATTAGCTGTCGAAATGGCTCTTTCGAAAACCGATTTTATTTGTAAACTTACACTACTGGTATTTATTTTTACATATTTTTTCAAAACTAGGCGAATCTAAAGTTGAGTTTCGAGTTGAAATTAAGAACATAAATAAAAGTGTTATGCATTTGCTTTGTTCTACAATGTAGACTTTTTCCAATGTACTTCTACTCCATAATATTGTTTATAAAATTATGAATCCATGTTTCATCGCTCAAAATCAGTTCATTACACCAATGAATATTGTGTTGTGGTCTTTAAAGTAGTTTCATTACATCAATATTATTGAGCGTTTTTTTTACCTTGCTTGCACAATCAAACGAAAGACCAATGCCTGCCAGGAGTTTGAGAATTGGACGTAAATCGTTAGCCTTCACCGCTGCAATATATCAACAAAAAACAATAGCTTATAAAATTAATATTTAATGTAATAATTATATCTGTTTGGTGAAGCAGTCCAATTTCCGAAACATAATTTCTCTTCCATGCAAGACATTTACTCCATATCCCTTCATTACTTATTTTAGACTGGAGTTTGTCTCTCCCGCAGTGTGGAGTCCGTAAAAAGATTCCCCGTGCGAGAAATAATTGCTCTATATAAATTTCAGTTATGGTTAACTTGTGCTTGAGAGAAATTCTCATATGGATGCATTATCATATTTTTAAATTTTGGCATTTTTAATTTTTGTAATATAAAATGGTAATTCTGACTGTTGATTGTACCTACATCTCATGATTTTATGATGCAAAGTTTTCTTACTTTTGACCCGATGAATGCCCTGTGGTAACTTACGTGTTGTGATTGTCCTCTGTTAGTCTTTTCGTCGGGCAAAGGATGACAGCGATTGCTAGAACACTTTGCCAGTTAATTTATGTTTGTTGACAACCCAGCATTCATGGATAATGTAGAGTATGGATGTAGCATTACTCGACAATAAGCAATGAATCCCGATCAAACCGGTGCTAGAGGCCGTCTTGAAATTAGCACGAGGCATGAGCAAAGCTCATTGTTGAAGGCCTCATCGTGACTTCAAGACGAAGAACAACAATGAAAGCGTTGTTCCATTGGTTTGTTTTACCATGTATTTGTTAAACCCATGTACATTTACTCAATATCCCATCATTACTTATTTTAGACTGGAGTTTGTCTCTCCCGCTGTGTGGAATGCGTAAAAAGATTTCCCGTGCGAGAGATATTTGCTCTATATACATTTCAGTTATGATGATCTTGTGCTTTAGATCATATTTTCAAATTTTGGCATTTTTATTTTTGTAATATCAAATAGCAAAATACCGAAGTTACCGTTAATTTATTTTCTGCATATGCGCATTTCGACAACTTATGTCTCATCAGTGCAGATCAAACCAAAATTGCTATTCTGACCAACTGTTTATTGTGCCCACATCTCATGATTTTTTGTAAATTTTGTTGAAAAGTAAGAAGTATCTCCCTTAGTCCATGGGCTAGATATGGCTACCGTGCACCCCTCAGGACCCATCCCCATATTTTTTTTAAAGTCTTTTATATGTCTATTTTGAGATTTTAAATGTTAACAAGCAAAATGTTGGGATGAAGCTGAGGTTGAGGGGTATTTTTAACCTCGGGTAATTAAATTTTGCGTATTTCGGATTTTACACAGGTTTTGCCTTTCGTGTCTCTGGAAAGGGTATAAGATCACTCAAAATGGCCAAAATGGGGTATCAACGGAAAGATCATGGTATTAGCTTTACAATGATACCATGGAATTGATTTTACTTTTATATATGTGTTGAGCAGAGCTAAAAGTGTAGCCCTCCCCCTACATTTTTTTGGCGTAAATAACTCAAATCTTTACTATCTCATTTGTATATTTTTCATAAGAAACCCCCAATTATCATTAATTGTATAGTTTTGTACTTAATTGTAAAGCATTCATAAGAAAATGATGCGTTTCATATATTATTTGTCTTTCATGATTAGAAAAATAATGACATGATAGGAATTATCGAAATTGTTGAATTTATTGAAATTTCTAAGTTTTTCTGGTCTCAATAATCAAGAAATGAAAATTTATGGCTCTGCTAAATATATTTTACGTTTTCCACATATAAACAATGGAAATCTAAAAAAAATGACCCCCCGCTTGTGTAGTTCAGCAGCTGATCGGAAATTTGAAAACTGCTGGCTGCTCTCAGTCATCATCGTCGCTTTCAATGTCATCACTGTCGTACAATGAAAACAAAACCCCTTCAAACTCATCATCTTGTTCCTCTTCCTCGTCATCGGAATCTATCTGACTTGCATTAGAATCCCCCTGCAATACGTCTGCAAGACGTTGTGGAACGAACTCACCCTCAAACCAAAGTGGTTCAAGCAACGTATCTGCAATATGCCAGCCATGTACATTTGAAGGAACTGGTATATTTGGTTTTGCAATATGTGCCGATTTCCATATACCAACTTGGTAATTTACTCTCCGGATATGTTGTTCTAGAATTTTTTTACACGGAGGTAACATGCTCATATCAACGTTACGTTTTGAATCAAACGTATTTGTGGAGGTTGACACGCACTTGAGACAAATATTGTTGTGTCGCAAATCATTCACTGACGTAAATCTGGGCTTTCCGTAAAGAGCACAAGTGAATATTGCAAGTTCACTAAGAAGTTCAGATGTTATCTCCCATGAATCGCCTAATTTTGAAACCATGGTTAGGAATGTCTGGCTTTTTTTCATTACTTTAATGGGCTTAACCTTGCCGATTCCCTTGAAAGCACTTGTACTATCACATCGTGTGAATGCGTGTAATCCCATTAGGGCAGTGCAGTATTCTTGACCAAAGCTTTCAGCGAGATGTGTAATATTAATCAGTCTCTTTCTGTTTCCTGTGCCAGTATCGAATAATATAGTAATGCCCCGCATGCTCAGGGCATAATGAAGACAAATGAAAAATATATCACTATCTGGACTTTTGATTCTGACATACTCGTACCCATGTACAAGCAGTACAAAATCACGCGACTGTCAGTTTCCTCCTGTGATGAACAGAGTTCTTCAACTTCAGTTTTAGTCACGGTATTACCATTTTCACTTGATAAATGAAATGCATTTTCACCTGAGACAATAATCACGCATTTTGACTTCAATTTTACTGCCATTGAATCACGAGACCAAACATCAACTAATGGATCTATGAGCTGCTTCTTATTTTCGTCGTTTGTAAGAAACGTCTTCCAGTCTGCTGGCTTTCGAACATTGGCCCCTTTTATGATGAGCTTTTCGCCGGTACCTCTTCTTTCTCGTTCCATAGATTTTACTGAGTTTTCTAGGTACATATCTGTACTAAATGCAGTATCAGATGATCTCACTGAAATATCAAAGATTTTCTCGACAATGGATTTGAAGGTCGACGGCAATTCCTTTAAGTAGTAGAAAACTGCATTTCCATCTTGCACAACTAGTGTTTTTGCATCGACAGGGACCTTTTCATCAATAACATCGCTTGTGAGAAAATGGAACCCCTTTGATTTGTCCGTTTTGTTAAGTAGGCCGTCCGGAGTTGCAATGCTGTAAGGAACGGGCGTTAGAGGGTATGCCATTAGTTCTTTTAAATCTATTCGCAGATCATCACATTGAGATCGAATCAGTAGTTGGAAAGCGATATTGCTTTGCTACTTATATTCCAGTACTTTGTTTTTAGAAGTCTTTATCTTCGTTGTCTTACTCATTGACGCAAAAGTCTTCAAATTCTGTCGTTTGATTGGCTCGAAAAAGTTTTCGTTCTTCTCTAGTCTATCTTTTATAAATGCTCTCTTTTCGCGCTCATCGATTGCCTCAGATTTGAGAACATCAGACTCAACATCCTGACTGGCTGCTGCACCAGATGATATACAATATAACTTTGTTTTATCTTCTGTGTCAAAAGGATTAATAAACCCAAGGACTGTTTCGGCAGCAGTTACAACACGTTTTTCTCCATGTGAAATTTCAGTTGCTCTCAAATCACGATGTATATTACCTGCGTAAGTATCTGGCAACATATCAGCGAATTCCAGCGTGATCTTCACGAACTGTGCTCTTTCGTGAGCAGTGCGAACCCATCTTTGATATGAATCGTAATTGCTCAAAAGACCAGACAAACCAGCACTTCCACCTCAAACTCCGCCATGAGATTTTGAGTGCCTCATACAAGTTTCCTCAATAGTTTTATCTACAGCACAACGATTACCAGGAATGAAGGATCTTGCTACACTAATAGCACCTCTTTTCAACAAATCAGTTGCACCTGGATGTGATTCATCAAGGTTGGCCAAAAATACAGAGAAAAACGTCAAATATCTTGCATAATTTTGTCCACCAAAACTAAAGAACAAATCAGCCATCATGAAAAGGCACCTAGAGTACAACAAAAAATCATTTGTTTTAACAGCTTTCAATAGCTGCATCACAATCCAAACATGATCCAGATAAGACATCCAAATTGGGCTGTCTTTCCCAATCCACCATTCCTAACATCTTCTCTGAAGCTAAGAAAATCTTGTAAATATCTATGACATGAGCTGTCCGATAATACGGCATCAAGGGATGAAGAACATGGTGAATCAACGAAATCCTTTAAGAGAGTCAGGCCATCTTCCGACATACTTTCAAAAGGCCTGCTTTCGCCTCTGGTCACAACACAGAATTCTTCGAAGAGTAATCTTTCTAATGCTTCCATCAACGACTTGTGACAGATAATGGCTCTATTATAATGTTTTCCTGTCAAAACCCCTGATATTGATCCAGAACCGACAAGACCCGATTCCAGCAGAACATCTGAAAATCCACTTCCTGCCATTTTCTTGCCCAGCATTTTTAGATAAGCACAGATGACATGAAACGTGCCGATCATTACAATGTGATTTCTGTATTTCTCTGGTTCGTTCCATAAAAGAGGGTATGCTTTCATACATACCCCCAGATCAAATGTGGTAATGCAGTATTTTTGACCAACTTCTCGGGCACCTTCCTCTGAATACCGAAGGCATTCCTGGACAGTTTTGTAATCTGTAATTGGCTGGTTTATAACAGGATAGTAATCTATTGTTGTTAGACAGCGTGGTGTTTTGCCAAACAATGAAATATATCCAGCCCAGCTAGGTAATTCTTGGCCATATGTACAAGATAGATAACGAGCAACTATCCAAACGAGTCCTTTTAACATCTCCTCGGAAAAGACAAGGGCACTTCCAGGAACATCAGACAAGGTAACTTTAAAATTTGGACTTTTTCTCTGGGTAACATAACACTCAGGCAGAACTATCTGACTTTCAAGTTGAAGAGAATGACTTCCAGATTTTTCCAATGACTGAATCACTGGTGAAAAGCCACCGACATTTTCATCAGAATCACCACAAAAGTCTTGCATCATGATACCATGCGCAGTGTGAACGGATCCCATGCCTGTCAAATCATTGAGAAGTTGGTCAAAATTGTCGAAGTCCGAATGAAAAACGGACGGAACATCTGGATATCTGACTATTTCGGGCGACAACAAGCTAGAAGTGTCATTTACTACCTCCCCAATGGCTGTTTCTAATTCTAAAGCAAATGAATAAGTCTCGCAGTGGCCAAGTCTATTAAAAAGAGTAGTTAATTCGGCACTACGAAACCAATGTCGAATGGTCATACTCAGGAGAATGTGTTTTTTTAAATTCCACTGACCACGTGTCACTGCCCTACAGATGTCCTGGCTGATTGACTCGATAAGTCGGGGTGTTTTGCTGGATACTTTTGATGTGCCACCTGTAAAAAGGATGGCTAAAAATTTATTCAAGCTACTTGGAATATTAAGAATTGCCTCAGACAAATATTTTGAAGTAGGTGGCCACGGCATAATGTCATCATTCTGGAAGGCCTCACTTACGTCATTTCGAATTTGCATGGCACATTCCTTCACTTGGTCTGCAGTGCCAAGCTTAAAAGCATACTGAATGGCCAGTGCAAGGTCAGTATTAGCACTTGCTACAAGTTCAGAGGAGAACCTGCCTTGTCTCTCCATTTCACAAAATGAGTGAATCTGGAAACTTCTTTAACAAAGAACTTTAAAGATTTTCACTTCTGTAATTTGGATTTGCATACGGCGTCATGGCGATTTGATCAATATACAGCTGGCGCAAGTCGCTCAATTTTAACACTTTCTTGTTTTCTAATATTTCTTCCCCAACAAAGTCGGAAACAACAAGAAAGGCCTCCTTGTGGGCATTTTCAAGATCAGCTTGTCCCTGTCTCTATTCTTCACTCGAACTTCGCCAATATTTGGGATCACGTATGTAGTTTTTCCGACAAGATCTATGATACTGTGCCTCACATGCAAATAGATCAAGTCCTCTTATCCTTGTTAGGAGACCTTCGTCATGTCTTTCTTCGGCGATTTTTTGAATGTTTATGCCGCCTTCATATTCAAATTTGGAAGTTTTCTCTGTTGTCCAAACGCCCTTTACTTTGCCTTTTTTATATCCTTCTTTCTGACAAAAAATGCAATCTGGTTTGAACACAATGTTGTCACTATCCAAAGAACGTTTACGTTTTGATCTTTTAGCATCAGTATCTAAATGTTCTTCCTGTGGTTTAGATAGCCGATTTAAATTCATGGTGAACCTTTGATAACAATCTCCATGGTACCCATGGATATTGGAGATTTCTGCAGGGATTTGATTGCAAATATCTGTCATCCTAGATGCAAAACCTACTGGCTCCCTAAGCCGAGAATCACGGACAGTAAGCAATTTATTGAATGTCCTTTCATTCAGATAGATAAATTGATCACTGTTCGAGTTTTCATAGTGTACAACACACACTTGATCTAATTTGCGTTTCTTTTTCAAAGGGTTCATTATGTAAATTAAACAACTGCTTCTGCAGGGAAAAAAATAAACAAACAGAACAATAATCT
>MJUU01020791.1:103684-115281 GCA_002080025.1 Modiolus philippinarum
TAATTAAAATGCATACTGCTTGAAAGCTAAACATTATAGGTACCCCCCAAAAATCTTTATTTTATTGCTAGAAGGTGTAAAAATGAATATAAGTCCGTCTTATCAATATCGTCAGTATTGTGAAAGGCAACAAAAAATATTTTGTTGGGATGTGTCCGTCATATATACTAAAGGCCTAGTACACGGTCTAGAAATTCACTTTATCATATACTTACTCAAGATATGTGTCTTTTTGCATATGTCATAAAGAAAGAACTAAGCCAGTCATATCTTCAGGGGGTTTACACAGTGGGGGTTTAATATGAAATCCGTATTACACGGGCGTGTAATATGAAATCCGTATTACATGGGGTAAAATATGGATTTTTCAAAATTGCGACTTATGCCAAGTTACGGCTTTCCTGACATGGAATTAACTAATTTTAGTATAATTTTACCGAATCAAGTTAAAAATCAATTCATTTCAAGCAACATTTTTGCGGATTTTTAGTGTACACCCGTCACAAGTTTCTTACTATACATGGGTTGCGCATCGTTTCCAATCCGGATTTGACTCGTCATTTAGACGAGGTCATCTGGGGTCAACCGGAGGAAAAATGACATCATCCAACGTTTGAGCAAAGGACAGGTATACACCGATTGCGCATTTGCGGGATCACTCATTATTTTAGCTAAATAAGGAGTAATCTGGTACAAAACTGGTTCCAAGACGCTGATAGACGAAGATAGTAATTTCTTCATTTCCATTCAAGTTTCGTTTTTTGTGGGTTGGAAATGTTCCTCGTGGATTTCATTGTCAGTTGAAAACGATGTTTTACCTATATGTTGAATAACAACGTAAGATTCGTGGGTAGAAAATATCTGTCCCTTGCTCCAACGTTGGATTACGTCATTTTTACTCCGGTTGACCCCAAATGACCTCGTCGAAATGAAGAGTCAAATCCGGAATGGAAAAGATATGCAATCCATGTATTTTCTACCAACGAATCTTACGTTGTTATTCAACATAAGGGTAAAAAGTCGTTTTCAACTAACAAAGAAATCCACGAGGAACATTTCCAACCCACAAAAAACGAAACTTGAATGGAAATGAAGAAATTACTATCTTCGTCTATCAGCGTCTTGGAACCAGTTTNCCCACTCTTCTATAAATAGCTCAAAAGGAAGGCGGTCATGCATATATAAACTTTTTATTTTTAGAAGTGCCAATAAAAGTTCCTGAACAGCAAGAATAGTTTTTGATCTGATCATTGTTAGAAACTACTATAAACCTGAAATATATTAGCATTGTGGGCAATGGGAAATGAATTCCTTCCTTGTTCCCAATACTTTTGTCGTTTTGTGAAGAAAAATACCAGTGTTAGCAAAGATTAAGCAAGAAGTTCACCTTAAATCAATCTTCAGCTCTTCGAGGACCCTTAACCAAATATAAGCATTGACAATAAATGTAAGTGTTTATCACACACATGTATAAGCTAGGCCTATGACGAAACCACAATCTTACTTGCTTGATCTTGTGTGAATATATTGCAAAGCAATTTATTTACAACTTTCAATTCAGATGTGCTTAAATTTAATGGTGGGAGATACATTCCCATTAACTGTATTTACCCTGTCTGCTGAATGAGAAACCCTTACGAGAGGTAACTATCAATTGAAATGCCGTAAAACACAAACGAAAGAAAAAAGTTAAGTTTTCCCCTGCTGCGGCTCTGCAATACTCATAAGTTTCATTAAATAGCGAGTGGTCTACATTGAATTTGTTTAACATACTAAATACAAAATACCGAAGTTTCTGTAAATTTAGATATGATGTCCAAAATGAAACCAACTTGTTCTCTTTGAGTCAAATTCCGTTGAAAATGACACTGACTAAATCACACACATTTTACAGATGAGTAATTTTGTTTTTCATGATTTCAGATTATATGAAATAAAGAACAGTATAAAATTAGTCAATTGTTGAAGTATATGATAAATAGTTTATGATATGGCAAATATGGATGTCTCGGGATGATATGAGGTATGATATGAAAAATGTCATATAATAATCTCTATATACACAACACCACAATACATTTCTAAATATTGGCTGGATATTGCAATATTTGCCAAAATATGCCTTAAAAGTTCAGATTAAAACTCCTCTAAAAATTCCATATATAGCGTGTAAAATGCACAGCGACAGATTGCGGCTGTTTGAACTGAGGGGTATTAAAATTGCAACTACATATGAAAATAGTATTTTGTTTTTAAATTTCTGTTTCAACTTGTTTGAATATTAAGCTGGTCAAAAGTTATGATATTACAGTAAGATCAAAAATGGCCGGTCGGGTTGACTTTTAATGTTTCTAACGATACTAGTTATGTCACCCCAGACTTTGTCGGGTGACATGTTGTAATTCTACGTTTCTTCTGATTATTATCCCCGCACTTTCGAATGAAAGTTCGGGGATATTGTTGTTGGCCTCGTCCGTCCGTCTGTCCGTCCGTCCGTCACAAATCCTTGCGACACGAACTCCTCCTACATTTTCGGATTAAGTGTTTTAATTTTGTTATACATGTAGAACTGTTGCATATATGCCGCAGACGCGCAATAAGCTTTTGGATTTTTGATATTGGTCTTGGTGCAAACTAGAGGCCCCAAGATGTCCATTTTGACGCATGTGGCATGCGACCCGAAATCCTCCTACATTTTTGGATTAAGGGTATTAATTTTGTTGTAGAATTGTTGCATATGGTCTGTAGATGCGCAATAAGCTTTCGGATTTTTTATATTTATCTTGATGCAAACAAGAAGCCCAAGATGTTGATTTGACAAAGACCACAAAATGTGGATTGTGACACATATGGCATGCAAGCAAACTCATCCTACATTTTTGGATTTAATTTTGTTGCAGAATTGTTGCATATAGTCTGTAGATGCGCAATAAGCTTTCAGAATTTTGATTCCGGTTCCAACTTTGGTAAAATTTCTGAAAATGTCAGACTGATATTTTTGGACATTTTGGAATATAATCTTATATTTTGGCAAGTATTTAGAAAAAAGTAAAAATTCTGAAATCTTAGAATTCGAAAATGTGATTCCAATTTTGGTAAATATCCTGAAAGTCTCAAATACCACTTATTTTTTGGAATTCTACCTAGCAACCATATTTTAAGCATTTGTTTTGATAAGGTTAATTATTTTCACCAATTGAATTGGATTTCAAAAACATTTGATTCCAATTTTGGTAAATTTCCTGAAAGTGTCAAAGACCACTTATTTTTTGGAATTCTACCTAGCAACAATACTGTTAGGATTCCATTGGGGCAATTATTTTCACTAATTGAATTTCAAAAATATTTGATTCCAATTTTGGTAAATTTCCTGAAAGTCTCAAAGACCACTTATTTTTTGAAATTCTACCTATCAACTATATTTTTAGGACCAGTTTCAATTAGGTCAATCATTTTCACCAATTGGATTTCCAAAATAATTGATTCCAATTTTGGTAAATTTCCTGAAATTGTCAAAGACCACTAATTTTTGAAATTTTACATTGGAACCATAGTTATAAAAGATTGTTAGAATTAGAAGAATTATTTCACCAATTTGATTTCCAAAATATATGATTCCAAGTTTGGTAAAATTCCTAAAAGTGTCAAAGACTACTTATTTTTTTTTAATTCTGCCTAACAACCATATATTCTTTAATTCCTTATGGTAAAAATAGTGACTGTCAATAGTTTAATTTCAAAAATGTTAAGAAAAATTATACCCAGGGTCTATAGCTGTTTTCTTTGTCAAACAGGGGGTGCGGGGATCACTGTCGTTTTCGACAGTCATTACTCTAGTTATTATTATTCTTCTTCTTCCAATAATTCTTCTTCCAATAATTCTTGTCCGAGCGATTAATTTGAAATGGCTGCACCAATTGATTTCAAACTTTGCACAAAGTTGAAACACCATCTGAAGTTGTATGCTGTGCGTTTAAAATTTTCAAAATGACCACCATTTCCAAGATGGCCGCCAAAATACCTCAAATTTTCAACGTTGACCGATTTCAACGAAAATTGATTTCTAGGTAGATTTCGATGCTGCAAATGAGGTGAAATCATCGAATGGGGAGTCTGGGGTGACATCAGCTATGCTCGCAAATCTAGTTGTTTATTGTTATTGTATCCTGGACAACTTTTTGTTTAATTTTATATACTTATATATATGTGTGTTTATTTATTTCAGTAGCAAGACGCACCTGTGTTGATATCTATAACTTTCGAATTCAATTTGAGATTGGCGCGTATAACACACACAAAAAAAAAATCAATTTACAGATGAGAGACAACTTATGTCATTATGTGCTGTTCATCTGTAGTGCGGTCTTAAGTAATAGTTACCACACGAGGACGCCAGGGGCGTATCTAGGTATTAAATAAAGTATAGGCACCTAAAACGGCAGGGGGTCTGGGGCCGCTAAAGGCCCCCAGTGGGTACAGGACAAAACCGTGGTAGGGGGTCCAGGGGGGCAAAGCCACCCGGAAGATCCGACAATTTAGCAGAATTGAGATGGTAGAACTGTTCGCGATTTGAGAACGCCTGTGTCCTGTATTGAAACTTTGCCCTTAACTTTGATTGTTGTATACCAAACCTCCATCCTGAAAGCATTTGTCGACATTTAGAAAAGGCTTGTTCTAAAAGAAGTCTTGAGCTCGCTCTGATGTTGTATCATTAAGTCGTCAATGTGACTGCAGAACAACAAAGGGTCGTTGAATTTCAATAGTTACCATGCATTTTTTTTTGGGGGGGGGATAAATTATCTTGTAAACATTTTTGTTTTCAATATCAATAAAATACATGTAACACACATAAAATAACGTACGTACCACGATTTAACGACAAAAGCATTTTTACCGTTATTTTGAATTATTTACATAACAAGAGGCTCTCAAGATCCTGTATCGCTTACCTGGACCATGGCTAACATAGAGATATGAATGACTACTTTGGATTAGACACAGACCTGCCAATCAAAATTTATACGATGACTTGTTATGATTAAGTTTTGTTCAATTGGATAAGTCATTTCAGAGGCAATTCTTTAATAAGGTCCAATATCTTTCCATACTCGCCGCTGACAGCCCAGACCTGCCGGATACTTCTGAATTATTGATTGATGTTTTACGGATACTTCTTAAAGCGACATCTTCGGACCATTGTGACTAAGCTTGGTTGTAATTGGACTAGCATAGTTTCTGAGAAGATCATAGAATGTGTTTCCCGTAGATTACAATATTGAAACTAGGTTTCCAGCTGGCAGCCATATTGGATGAGGTATGCCCCTGTCGGATATTATTTTTGGAAAGGACCTTCCAATGACCACTTTCAATAAGTTTGCTTATAAATGGACAAGCTGTTTCTGAAATGATCTTTGAATTTTTTCTCCTGGGTGCGATATGACTGACGGACATCTTTGGACGAAGTGCGCATCTACTGGATACATTTTTTAAAGAGAACCACCAAAGGACTATTGTGACCACGTTTGGTTTCAATATGCCCAGTGGGTTCAGCAAAGAAGATCTTTGAATGAAAAGTTCACCACGAACGGCAAGTGATGGCAAAAGCTCACCCTGATATAGACAGGTGAGCTTAAAGGGAAAGAGAGATGTTTTAAACGGTTGAGTAGGATTGTTCCGATTTTACTCTTTATGTTAGCAAGCAAATGTTACTAATCTGCTCAGAACATTTTTAATGTGGTTTTCATTTTCTTATAACATTTGTAAAAGAGTGTCGGTATAAATTAAAATAAAAATGCATTACACATGAAATTACAATTTTCTTCTACAGTATGTAACCTCACTGATGAAAGCAGGATTGGATTGGAGTTTTATGTAACTTACCGAGAAGGAAACTTATAATTATAAGAAAAAAAATCTAATTTTATCTGAAGCTGTTATTGACTATGAAATTCAAAGGAGAGCAAGGTCTGGTTCTTACATACTGTTCTGGCGTTTTTTTTTTGTTTTTTTCGTTTTTTTTTTCCCGAACGACACATTTATCCATCATTGACTNCTTACAAAAAAAAAAAAAAAAAAAAAAAAAAAAAAAATTCTCTGTGAATGAGTCCTGACGTCATTCCAAAGGCACCTTAACAAGAAAAAAAAATAAAAAAAGGCTAAATTTTTGTATAGGCAGGTGCCTACTCGAGCTTTACGTAGCTACGCCCCTGGACGCAGTGTGTCTGTATAAGATCACCCCGACGGCCGGAGGCCGGAGAGGTGAGCTTCTTCAGACACACCAAGTCCGAGTGTGATAACTAATTTACATCCAAGCTAATATATCAAATAAAAGAAAGCAGATTTACATTCCTTAAAATTATTTTAATGCTTTTAATGTCGTGAAATAAATATTATATACCATAATAATAATAATATATATCCTCATTGTGCCCAACAACTTTTCTTATTTATTATTTTAACACGGTAATTCCAACGTAGTTCGTGGTGTTATAGGTGAGGCAGAAGTCTAGTAAAGGAGACGACCCTGGTTCGAATCCCCTGTGTACTATGCTTTTTTCAACATTACAAAATCTTTATTTTTATCTTTAAAAATTTTATGGATAGTAGAACATAAAATTTTACTAAGTTTACAAAACTGACTGATCAGTGATCAGTTCTCAAAATCTGGCCTTGGCAAAAAAAAAAAACAAAAAAAAAAACAAAAAAAAAAACAAAACAAAATGCCCTTTTGAAGTTTGTTCTAACTTGGGTGAGATTGCTGGGGTGATCCGACTCAGATCACCCCCTAGTAGAACACAAGAGGTGGGATGTAAATATATGTACTACTACAGAATATGCATGGAGTATTATTCCAATGGATCATGGTCTAGATAAAGAAGCCATATGAATTAAATTTAATGGCTGTCTCATTTAGATATATGCATAAACTAAAGATACTCAGTAACTCAACTCTTAGACAACTTGTATCTGACAAATGTTTTTTAATGTTTTCTTTTTCATGGATCTAGCAAACGTCTTGGATTTTTTTTTAGGTAAAAGAAATTGCGAATTGTTAACAACCTACAACTATTTGTAGTTTTACCGTGTGTTTGAGATATTGTTTACACTCAATAAAACTAATTGGGGTGATGACAAAATACCGAACATAAACAAATAATATTTCAAACCTTTTCCATGATACTCTGCATCAAATTTAAAATTATCGGTATCATGAACAGCCGGCCCAAAAGTGAATACCTCTGCTACATTAAATTTATATATTTTCATTCATCCATCTCTATCATATCAAAGTCTCACACAAGACTGTCCTTATAGCTCATAAAGATTAACTGTAGTTGGAGTTAAGATATTTGTTCAGGACTCGTATTCATTTACTCGATATCTTCATTTAACAGGACTTTATCTTTTAATGCAAAGTTCAAGGATAAGTGAAATAATTCCCGGTGTTGAGATGTACATGTATATATATGCTCTTTATTTTTCGAAGATATGGTGTACTTATACATGAGATTATATCTTATGTGTATACTTTATTTATTTGAAATAAACTATTATTTAATTTGTGTATATTTTAAAACCTAAGATTTAACTACCACGATTGTAGCTTTGTCTCCAGCTATATTTGACATTACTGTTTTTTTCGGATTTCATTATGCATGTTAAACACTTTTTTAAATTATGAATGTCCTATTTTTGGGTACTGCTGATGAGAAATAATTTCCAAAATGGTCATAAAGCTAATTAAAATTAATTGCCGTTGGAGTTGATATATGTGATATGTTCTCGAGTTCATTTACCCCATAGTTTTCGTGAAATATAGAATTAGAAAATATATTATTGAGAACAGATCTGAAGATAATCAAAAGTAACGAACCTTCTCTCTTATACCTGCTGTTTTTACAATGTCTATTCCATTTAATTGCATATCTCTCTGAATTTCTCTTTCTTTATTTCATACAGTTCTTCAGCAAAAAACCATCGACTTCATGCCTCAATAACTAATTTTTAATTCTATTACTCATTTTTTTATCTGGCTGAGAAATGCTTATTTTCAATGGTATTCACTGAGCATAATATTCTTTAATGCTAGGTTTACACTGCCGATCAAAGCAACTCGACCGAACTCGATCTATGAATATTCATGAATATTCATTGATCGGAGCACTGATCTTGAATGCTCGAGTTCGGTCTACTAACCAAATCGGGGCGATCTTACTAACTCTGCTGAACTCGAGCTCTGTACACGAATATTTATGACATGTCAAAAGATATCGTGAAGAGGTCGTGTGCATTTCATGTCGAGAACAGGCCGGGAATCAATCGGGGTCTGATCGAGGTAGTCGTGGAGAGGTCGAAAAGGGATCTGCCTTGATCATGCCAATTTCTACCCGACTTTAACTAATTCGCTTCTCGATCTTTGCCGAGTCGCTTCCATATCAACTCGATTAGTGCTCGATCATTACTTGACTAACACGATTCTTTCTGTTTTTCTATATAAGAACTTCCCGACCATAACCCGATTCTTTCCGGACGTGTATCCGAGTTTTACTCGACCACTCAAGACCTTTACCCGATTTAACACGACAGCCTGTCATCTTTTCACAAAAGCACAACATGAGGCTTTCAAGAACCTGAGTGTCTCAATAGGGCCTTACTTCAGTTTTTAAAGGAATCATCCAATGACTATTGTGATCAAGTTTGGCTGATGATCATCTTTGGTATGATATGAATCTGCATGCCGGATACTATCTGAAGTGGGGGCCATGCAAAGACTTTTGTTTTCAATTTTGGCCAATTTGCAAGGTAGTTTCAAAGTAGAAGATATTTGAATGGATATCTAAGTAGGGTCGAATATTAAATTATGCCTCTCGTTGTCGGTTACCTTGGATTGCATGCAGATAAGATAAATACTATTTTAAAAGGGGAACATTCAAGGACTCTTTGTCCAATTTTGCTGTAATTGGTCCAGTGAAAATCCTTCTCATACATTGTTAAAGTTTGTCCCCCTTTGGCGGTCACCTTGTATTGTATTGACGATATGGCAGACACTATTTTGAAAAGGGACCGTCCATTTGCAATCGCAACAATTTTGGTCTAATTGGCTAAGTAATTTCAGACGTAACGTTTGAACGAGTTTTCTCGTAAGATCTTATTAAACTATATTCCCAGTATTTGAAGCGGACATATCGTTTTTTCACATTGAACCAATCGAGGTCTATCGTGACTCGGTGGTTTCTGGGAAGAATATATTTGAATGCAAAGTTCATGGACAACGGACACAAAATAATGAAAAAACTTAACCTGGCTATATCAGAATTGTAGAGAAGAATATCAAATTGTGCATGCTACTAGTAGAATTATAGACGACGAGCAGAGGGCTTAAATTCAATCGACCAGCTATGCTGACAGAATTTGAAATTTAATCCAAGATGTACCAAATATAAACACTGCAGAAACAGATTCACTTAATACATGAATTCAAGTATAAAATATTATTTCATCCGAGCAGGTTGGTGGTCCTATCACAAGATATGATTAAAGCTAAATGACACCAGAAAATGCGATTTTTTAACATTTGTAACATATACTAGAAAATTAAATTAAATCTTTTAAGATTGTATCGGGCAAGTGATGTACCCAACGGACAGCCGCTCGCCATTTTCACTTTCTTAAAACCGGATTTTTCTACAGAAAGCCGGTTTAAAGCTATGCACGGAAACTACTGTTAATCTAGTTACCACCGATATCATGTGATGATGTCTTCTATTTAATGTATCAGAGTAGTCCTACATGTATTGATAGGAAAATCATACAGTCGCATTCTGACGCATGATGAGGAGTATGACCTGCTTGTATGTTAAAGCGAAAATTTATTCCTTTAAAATGATGACTTCGAAGCATTTGCCATTGTCTAACCCAAACTACGCGCCTTCTGTATCAGATTCGCCTTCTCTGCTTCTCTAGATCAATCACAGTTATCATCTTTTCTTTGAAGCGTTAGGCCACAAATTTTGCTGCTCCACGGATGCTGACCTGTTCCCTGAATTTAACATTTTATCTCCATATATACAAACGTACTAATGCTAGGTTTACACCGCCTATCAGACCAACTCGATCATGCTGTTTTATCCCGATCAGCGTCATAAAATTCATTGATCGAACTAGCTCACGATGTCCACTCGACCTTTACCCGATTGAACACGACTAAAAACTCGACCATTCTCTATCTCTTTACGATTCACGTACGACTTATTCACGACCCTCATGCGACCAACCAGACTTTGTCAAATTGAGCCAGATCATAGCCCGATTTGTACTTAATTAACTAGACCTGGTCGGGAGAAGATCGTGAAATGGTCGAGTGTGCTCGAGTTTTGTCATGTTAGTACGTCTGTATATACGGGGATAAAACGTGAAAATTCAGGGAACAGTTCAACATTGTGGTAGAGCAGCAACATTTGTGGCACATGTAGCTGAAGCTTCAATGAAAAGATGATAACTGTGATATAAATAGAGTAGCAGAGAAGGCGGATCTGACACAGAAGGCGCGTGTTTTGGGTTAGACAATAGCAAATGCTTCAAAGTCATCATTATAATCTAATCTGATCTGGACTAATCTGATACATAAAACAGAAGATATAACATCACATGATATGGGCGGTAACTAGATTTATGGGCGGTTACTAGATTTACAGTAGTTTTCGTGTATAGCTTTTAACCTGCATTTTGTATAAAAAACGGTTTTTAGAAAGTGGAAATGGTGAGCGGCTGCCCGTTGGGTACATCATTTGTCAAGTGCAAATCTAAAGGAATTTGTTTATCTTCTAGTACATGTTACAAATGTTCAAAATCACATGTTTCTTATGTCATTTAGCAGGAATCAAATCTTGTGATTGGAGTACCAATCTACTAAGAAGAAACAATAGCTTATTCTTGAATTCATGTGTTTAGTGAACCTGTTTCTGGAATGTGTATATTGGGTACATCTTGGATTCAATTTCAAATTCTGTCAGAATAGCTAGTCGATTGAATTTAAGCCCTCTGTACATGTACGTCATCCTTTAATTCTACTAGTGGCATGCACAATCTGATATTTTTTTCTACAATCCTGATTTAGCCAGGTTGAGCGTTTGCCATTATTTTGTGTCCGTTGTCCATGAACTTTGCTTCAAATATATTCTACCCAGAAACCGCAGTCATAATAGACCTCGGTTTGTTCAATGGGAAGCAAACCATCATGTCCGTTTATAATAAAATATAACCGCCAACTTGGAATATAGTTTTAAATTGGATCTTATGGGAAAACTTATTCAAACGCAACCTCTGAAACCCCTAAGCCAATTAGACCAAACTTGTTACGATTGCCATATGATGGTTCATTTTTGGCCGGATTGCACGGAGTGCAAATCCGGGTTATAGTATGGTGAAAGTCGGGCGGGCGGGCGGGCGGCGGGCGGGAAAAATAGGGTACCTATTTTGTGAAATCAACTCCTCCTACAGTCTTCAACCCAGATCTTTAAAACTTTACAGAATGTTTCTATATATATTGAAGATGTGCACCTGACTTTTTGGAATCATTTCGGAAATTTTTTCTTACT
>MJUU01020791.1:116447-132237 GCA_002080025.1 Modiolus philippinarum
TTCTACTCTGAAACTACTTTGCCAATTGGCCAAAATTGAAAACAATAGTCCTTGGCTGGTCCCCCACTTGTTATAGTATCTGGCAGATTCTAATCATATCAAAGATGTTCATCAGCCAAACTTGGTCACAATAGTCATTGGAGTCCATTGGATGGCCAAAAACTGATGTAAGGCCATAGTGAGACACTGCATGAGGCTGTTGAAAGCCTTATGTTGTGATATTGTGAAAAGATGACATGCTGTCGTGTTAAATCGAGTAACGGTCTTGAGTGGTCGAGTAAAAGTCGGATACAGGTCCGGAAAAAATCGGGTTTTGGTCGGGAAGATCTTGTATAGAAAAAAAAAAGAATGAATCGTGTTAGTAGAGTAATGATCGAGTACTAATCGAGTTGATCTGGAAGCGACTCGGCATAAATCGAGAAGCGAATGAGTTAAAGTCGGGTAGAAATCGGCATTATCGGCTAAAATTTTGAAACTCGATCAAGACCGATCCCTTTTCGACCTCTTCAGGACCACCTCGATCAGACCCCGATTGACTCCCGACCTGTTCTCGACATAAAATTCACACGACCCCTTCACGATATTTTTTGACATGTCAAAAATATTCGGGTACACAGCTCGAGTTCAGCAGAGTTAGTAAGATCGCCCCGATTTGGTTAGTAGACCGAACACGAGCATTCAAAATCAGTCCCGATCGAAGAATATTCATGAATATTCATAGATCGAGTTCGGTCGAGTTGCTTTGATCGTCAGTGTAAACCTACCATAACAGGACAAACCTCGAGCACACTCGACTATTTCATGATCTCTCCCGACCAGGTCTATTTAATCAAATACAAATCGGGTTATGATATGGCTCAATCTGACAGTCTGGTTGGTCGAGTGAGGGTCGAGCGTAAGTCGTACGTGAATCGTAAAGAGATCGAGAATGGTCAAATGGTAGTCGTGTTAAATCGGGTAAAGATCGAGTGGACGTCGTGAGCTAGCTCGATCAATGAATTTTATGCGGGATAAAACAGCATGGTCGAGTTGATCGAGTTGATCTGAACGACAGTATAAACCTAGCATTATTAACGTTAAACTACAAAAAAAAAAAAAAAAAAAAACTCAATTCATCTTCAATTCACAAACACCTTACAAATATTAAATATGTTAATTCCTAATCCACTATGATCTATTTTGACGAAACTAACATTTCTTTTAATGACAAACATGTTTCTGTTAATTGATAATAATAAAATGCAAAACTATATATTTTATGAAAGTTTGCTGAAAAGAATTATGATAATACGTTTGAAGATGTTAATGTATATCTATGTGATAGAATATTTGAGTGTGCACCCCGGGGTTCTACCGAATGAAGTCTAGTTCTCGTTAAATCCCGTTCTTTTATTCGGAACAACGCGTGCAGATTAGTAAAGAGCGAAATGTTCCGAAAGACTGTAGACTTCAGCAATATAATGTGAGCTCTGAGTAGCTCACACAATCAACTTTATCAAAGCTGTAGAGGTCATGTTAATACAACAACATTCCTAGATTTTATTACATACTGTGTGAATTAATGCCGGGTTTAAATCAGTAATGAATGGTATTCCATTGAATTCGGAAAACACAATGCATCGTAAATGTGACAGGATGAAATATTACACGTATTTCATGTGTTTGATTTAACTTTTATTTCAGATTTGTTTTATTGTGCATTTTATTAGTCGTGTGATAGTTATGTATAGAAGTTATCATGCAATGTGCCTCTTCTTATATCTTTCAATTGGTACTTGACTTACGTATTCTTCTCTGGCTAGCTCTTGAATTTTCAGTTTCTAATTTCTGATTGGTCAATAATTTGGAGGTAATTTCGTAAGCAGAACGAAAGAGAAAATGGCCATGTTTGCAGGGTTGATTTATGTGGTAATTTAACATGATGGTAACTTATAACTGATTGACGTATTTTCTGATTATTTCATCATGTTCCTGGGAACCACCTCGTTCGTATGATGTAAGTAAACCCTTTTATTATCGTACGAAAGGTGAATGAATGTAAAGTGAATGGATATTTGAACACGATGTGTTGTTCTTTGTTTTTGACCTTGTGTTATAAATAATCGATCGATACAGGGTATTGTGATTTTAACAATGTAAAGAAAATCAGTTGTATGAAACACTGTTGATGCATTTTATTGAAGTAATGCACAGGTTCAGATTAAATGCCAATTATGTAACTACGCTAATTAATTAACAATGGAGGGATATGGAGTAAATGCAAATGAGACAAAATCTCTACAAATACATTGTAAAACCAAGCAATGGAACAACGCTTTTATTGTTGTTCTTCATCCTGAAGTCACCATGAGGCCTTCAACAATGAGCATTACTCATACCTCATATCAAGTTCAAGACGACCCCTAGCACCGGTTTGAGCGGAATTCATTGCTAATTGCTGAGCAAAGCTACATCCATGTCTTTTTTCCTTTGATCCATGGATGTGATGTATTAATTAGAACCGGAAGTGACGTCATATGGATAGTTATATGTAAACAAATAAGAGGTGTGCTCGATTATAACAATTGGAATGTATATTTTGTTTACATTTAGAGGTGTATTTTAATCATAATGTTATTACTTGGATAATATAATTTAATGTGAGTGCTTGACATTTATGATTGTCATCTTGTTTTCAGAACTGGTAATTTGTAGACAGACATTGTGTGGTTATGACAGATAGATTTTTGTGTTGTTCATTTTCACTACTAGTATGATGTAGACAGTGTATTGTACCACAGCTTGTCAACCTCTCTCCTTAAGCGGGCAGGTTTTATGATATTGTTATAAATGTATTTTTATGAAATGATATTATGTATACTATTATATGGACTAATGATATTATGTATACTATTATATGGACTAAGTGTACATGAATATTACCAGTTTGGATGGATGTGTATTGAGGTATTTATATATTCATAATGAATTATTATGAAGTTACTTGAATATACATTACAATACATTTAGGTTATTTATTAATGATGTTTTATCATAGGCATTGTGTATTATTGTTAAACAAATTATGTAGCGTTGCTTTGTGATATGCACACAGTATTTAGGAATAAGTATTTTTGTGTTTATTGTAATAACACGTATTACAATTTAACTAATTAAGTTGTGCAATATATTTGTAAGACTCTAAAACGCTATGGTACGCTAAAGTACGATGGCCACGCTAAAGTGCAATGGTCCACGCTAAAGTGCGATGGTGAACGGGCTAAAATGCGATGGCCCACGCTTAAGTGCGATGGTCCACTGCGCTAAAGTGCGATTGTTTATCCACATTGTGACGTCAAACATTAGAATTATGTTGAACACGCTAAATGCGCTGGTCTTCACTTACTGAGTATAATGTATGTGAAGGGCTGTAATATTGAAGTACCGGCCAACCCGAATAATGCAGTCGCTATGTTCCAGAACGATCGCTCCTCGAAGTAGGAGATAAGATACGGAGAGCTTGAACACTGCATGTAGACCTATTAGCTGTACCGGTAGTTCGGTTTATGGTGTTTAAAAGGTTTTGATTTGATCTACAATGAGGTGACATAAGTTGTAGAAATGACCATATATGCAAATTTACAGTTACTTCGGAATTTTGTAATTTATTACAACTGAGCCAATGCCTCTGTTGGGTTATTCTTAGTCCCTATGGAACTAGCCATCCCAGAAGTCAGCATATCAGTGCTGACCCGAACACCGATTTTATTGCCTCGTTCGTACTCCGTCTTTCGCTATTTTTTGACTTTTCATTTAGATTCTATTGGGTAACAGACGCTTCTAGGATATTATTACCATAAATTTTGCCTCAATTCTGCACGAACTTTTACGCTAAAAGAAGGCAGTCTTTACCATGGAATACCTTGGTTCCAAAAAATGTGCCGAAGTATAACAAATAAGGTATCAAATATACTATACTATACTATAACCCACCGACGGTCCCAGTCTGGAAAAAGAGGGGGTTCAAATGTGGTTCAAGGAAAAAGAAGGGTTTCCATTTTTTACCATTTTCTGTCAGTTTGTCCAAAATTTTGAAAAAAATAGAGGCAAAAGGGGACCAATCCCTTGAACTCGCTCTCTTCCGACAATGCTCTAACATTCAGGTCTAATCTTACTGTAAGGAACCCAATCCTTTGGAGTGGCGATTTTTTTTTACATTCACAGCATCAGGCTTTGGCAAGGGTTGAGGTTATGGGCTAGGTTACTGATAGTGCTAGCATATCCCCTGACTACCGAGTAGATCTAGCTCCTTTTATTATTTTTTTTTCATTTTGCACAGATCTCTGGAATTTTGTCTTTCAAATGCCTATTATCTCTTCCAAAAATGTTCTTGGTAAGAATCATTTGTTTCTCTTTTTCACTCTTCCCAAGGAACAAAAACCCTCAGCTGGTATATTAGACTCAGTTATGTCTTTCTTTTACGGCGGAGCATCTACTAGTAATTTGACGTCACAAATAGCGTCATGTTGCATTTTCTTCATTGCCGTTTTTGCCAATATTGGGGAAAAGCGTAAACCGTTTTCTAATAGTTAGAATAACTTGTTCGCCATTTAACAAAATACTTTTTATTCATATAAATAACCAATTATTACGATTAATACATGACAAATAACTGGGTACTAAATGTGTTCTATCATTCGACCACCGCACTTAAGCGTGGACCATCGCACTTTAGCGTCTACTATAATAACAAACCATCGGCCTTATCGGAACCATCACACTTAGCGTCCACTGATAGATCTTACCATCGCACTTTAGCGTGGACCATCGCACTTTAGCGCGATCATCGCACTTTAGCGTCCCAATCGCACTTTAGAGTTCAACATATTTATTATTGTTATTTATATTATAGGGTTTTTTTGATTAGCTGAATAAAGTATCCTGTGTTGGTTCTATTTTTGCCACCCGTTATATAAAGATATCTTGATAATCTGCACTATATTTAATTGACCATAGAATTTTATGTAAAGATTATACTGTGGCATGCATGACATTTCATGTGTCTTGTTCATTTTTTACTTGTCACAAACTTTAAGTTTAATGGATTTTTCATTGTTTTCTTTTCTCTTTATTGGAAACTCTCAAGACGTTCAGTTTTTATGCCCCCGTGAATCGAAGATTTGCGGGCATATAGTTTTTGGTCTGTCTGTCTGTTTGTCCACAAAAAACTTTAACATTGGGTATATCTTTTGAATGGTAAGTGATATGGCTTTCATATTTTGCATGTGCATTCCTTGTGGCAAGACCTTTTAATTTGTACCAGAAAAGTTGACCTTGTCACCTTGACCTTGGCCTGTGAACAACTACATAAAAACTTTAACATTGAGTATATCTTTGAATGGTATGTGATAGGGCTTTCATAGTTTGCATGTGTACTCCTTGTGGAGAGACCTTTCAGTTGGTACCAGAATAGTTGACCTTGCCACCTTGACCTTGGCATGTGACTGTCCGGTAAAATTTCACCAGAAAAATGAAATTATATTTTGTTTTATTTTATATTTATAGAAATTAAACTCATTTATGACGAAATGTTTCTTGATATCAATAGAATTTTTTTTTGTAAAAAAGATTTTTTTAAAATTATTCAGCATATTTTCTTCATTTATTCACTTTCGTTTTACAGGTACTTATATATGTATTATATATATATCAATGATGAGGGATGTTACTAAAAATATCTATTATTTCATTTCTTCTCTTCTGCGTATTCCTCCACTTTTGGGGAACCAGTACTGATGATCAATGGTGTAATCAAAGTACTGATAACACTGATAGACAGAACACAATGAGTTGACTATAAATGTTCCAAATAGGGGGAATTGTGTTTTTAATAATGCTTGGATAATGATTGGAGGGGTTCCTTTGGGTGACTTCTGTGTTTGCCTCCAATTGCAATCATCATTTTATGTGATTAAACTTTTCAGTTGATACAAGAATTTATTTCTACAAATTATTTTGTCAGAAGGACATTCATTGTTCAAAGGTGCTAAATGTTTCTTCTTTACTTCTGCCCGGGGGCATAAGTGTTTCACAAAACACATTTTGTTGATTATATCATCCTTACCTAACGGATATGTAAAAGTGTAGTCAATTTGTGGATTTCTCAGACGCTTGAGTACCGTTCTCACGCTGGTCATTCGGCTAAACGGATGAATTGTCCGTTGATTTTGTTTTATATGTGGTTACAACGGTGATGGTCCGTTGAATGGAGTAGGTTACAGTCAGTTGATCAGAATTTATCGTAATATCAACATAAATGTCAATCAAAATTTTGCTTTTTCATAACGCATGCAATTTATAGGAAACTAATGAATGTGTCTACCAATGTAAAAATAATGTGTAAATATTGTTGTGATAACATTTTTTGTGGACATTGCACCATTTACACGTATTTCAGAAAGGCGTGTTACTCACCACTGTATTTTGACCTTTACAGATGTAAACAAACTTCAGTTTTAGTGTTTTATGAGAAAAATGCCACAGGAAACACACATTTAGTATCCTATGAAACATATGAATAAGTAGCACACACTACCTTAACAACATAAAGCACTGATTTGTATTTATGAAGATAATCAAGAATTATCGAAAACTCAGTCAGTTAATCAAAAGGCACTGGAAACTCAGTCCGTTAACTAGGTCAGTTGAGAGTAAATCTGAAAGTTGTAATGTCGTTTGCCGAAGCAGAGTCGAAGCATAAGGGTTATTATCCGTTGTTTTTTAGTTTAATAATATTTTATTACAAAGCAACAAAACGATTGGACACAAGTAATACATATGTACCAACTTAGTGCAACATATATTCAAACGACAGGAAAGCAAATAAAAATTAACATGATAATTAACATTTTTTGAAACAATGTTTTGAAAGAATAGCTCAAGACGAGAAAAGAAAGACAAAAGAAAAGTGTGACTGAGATCTAGAACTGACTTGTACCTTAAATTCGTTTAGTTTGATTGATATATGATCGAGCCTTTTGAAAATATAGCCTAGTTTGTCTGGTCATCGTAGTCATCATTCCCGAAAAGTAAAATTTCGATTTGAAAATCATGAATATCAATACCACTGAGCAATGTCCAGGGTCGGTTACCTGTGTCGTCTGTTGGTTTCTTGATCTGCATTTGAATTTGAGAGACAGCTTCCAACTAAATTTTAGAATACTGAAAAGCAATTTTTTAGTTGTAAAGCATCTTTGGGTTAATGGTCTTCCAAAATAATCAGATTTTATCTGCGCTGAAAAAAATAAGGTGTCGAAATGGCCATTTGCAGTAGCTATATTTAACAGTAACTTCGGTATATTGTTATTTACAGTTACTTCTGTATTTAAATTTAACCGAGTATTTAATGATTATTTATCTATTCCATGCACTTGTAATCATTTTGTACACCATTTACTTGAAATATCATATTTCTGAAATTAGAAGTCCACAGAGTCGAAAATGATTTTTTATAGATTGCATTTTAACTTTCAGGAAATCTGGTTTCCAATATCGAGTTCGGCATGATATATTCATTTTCTGATTTTAGAGGGTTGGTTCCTCAGATTAGTCTCAGAGGAGATCCCTGGTTTCTATCTAAATTAAAAACTAAAAAAATACGGGAAAACAAAAGCCCGTTTTCAACAAGTTTGGTTCCAATTATTCATGCAGTTTCACTGGAGAAGATCGTTGTGTTAGCTATTTGAATAGAGTCCAGCGTTAATCTTTTCCATTCGCTGCCATCTAAGATGAGGTGACGACTTGAAAGACACATTTTAAAGGCCAATTAAGGACTAAATCACCGGGTTTTGTTCCTTTTGGCCAGGTTGCTAACAAAGAAATGTTTGTGTTTATTTTCGTAAGGTCCAGTGTTAAACAAACTTGCTGCCATATGTATACTTGTTTTACACATTTTGAAAAGTGACAATTCGAAGATTATGGTGACCAAGTTTGGTTCCAATTGGTTTTGTGGCTTCAGAAAAGACCCATGAATTATTTCCGATAGAGTTCAATGTGTGACATTTGTAAAATTTGTAAATAATGTTGTAATTGACTATGTAGTATCATGAGAGAAGATCTTTGTATACGTTTTCTTATAAGTTTCCTGCTGGAGCTTTCTTGTTTGAACTATATATATACGGAACTTATTCATGCATTTATAAAAAGCCAATGACTACTGCCACAAGTTTGGTTCCAGTCCGCTGTGTAGCCCGATTAACAATTTTATTCTGATAGAAGTGCCGTAGTTTTGTTTCAAAGTCGTTTAGGCCACCACATGGATACGGTCTCATATCCTCCGAAAAACCAAATTGCAGTGCCGGGATAATTCACCTCAGCAGAGAATAAGTATAAGGTATTTACTTACATTCAAAATTTGTAACTATATTTCTTTTCATTAATGTCAACTAATCTATTTCCTGAATGACTCGAAGTTCACTCTGTGCCACAATATGATTTCCTTGTAATACCATATCTTCGCAGTAACAAAGAAAGGCTTTCATTTTAGCTATTTTTTATATTGTCAAGCTGTAGATTTTTTGGAACATAATACTCAATGCCCTAATGACCTATAGTATAACTTTCTTAATGTTTACAAATGATTTTCTGATTTTTTTCTATGTAAAAAGTCATAAAAAAAAATCTACAAAAATTTTGATTCCTCCTAGATTTTTCTGGTATCCAATATTTATTTTAGTTCACTCGGCTGACAATATTTTTGGCTGACAGTTGGACCACCACTACATCAAATATCAAATAAAAAAAAATCTTAATTGCTAAGATTAAGCAGTTATAGGCCAACCCTAAACTGGCATTATAGATCTACGTTAACAATAAAGGATTGTGAATATGGCAGATACTAGTATATATTTTGTAATTGAAATGCATTATGACAGTCTGTTATCAATCGTAAATTTTTGTACAATGCGTTTTCACAGATCGTCCTGCCGTTATCAGTCCTCGACCAATCATGATCACACACTCTGCCTCTCTGTGTTTCGAAAACCGGAAAGATATGCAAATGGCCATTTCACTTTTTGAACAGAAAAGCATTGCCGGCTACAAACTCATCAACTGTCTTTTATTTTGTAACCAACTCATTAAAGGACAAAACATTTGTAATAACAATTTTAAACCCTTTAAAATGAAGAAAGAATACCTGAGTGCATACAGTTAAGCTATGCTACATTAGATCTTATGTATAGTACAAAAATAAACTTTTTTTTCCGAACAAATATCTTTTTTCTGATTGATATTTGTAGAATTTGTTGTCAAAATTGTACTAGGGTACATCATCGCCTTTTAGTTTTTTGACAATGTTTTGAAATGTATGTTAAAAAAGTGACAGTGTACGCTAGTGTAATGATAGTCGCACTGGTAGACAAACGCATTTTATGAGATAACGATTATTTGTAGACTTAAAAGAGAATTTATCAAAAAAATTCAAGACATAAATTGAAATTTACTCTCAACTGACCCGTAGCCTACTCCAATCAACGGACCCTTCACCGATGTAACCACATATTAAACAAAATCAACGGACATTTCACCCGATTAGCCGAATGAGTAGTGTGGTTCTGTGGTCAGAAAGTCCTTTACTTGTCTGAGCACGGGGTTTAAATACGTGATTAAAGCACACACGGATAGTATTTGTTAAAAGTAAAAAATGTCCGCAACAATCAAAACACACTTAAAAATTTGTTCTACCTTTTAAAGGCCACCAATACGTGCAAAAAAGAAAAAAAAAACATCCAAAATTATTTGACAATTAAGGACAGATAACAACTATACTGAAATAAAAGCTGATGGTTCTGATAGATTTTTTCTCACAAAAATACGAAAAATATAGCTTCTCGTCTAGATGAAAAAGGAGAATAACAGGAAACACCCACAATGCCTGAAAATTACAATTACATGCTACAATTTGTCAAGGAAAAACAGTTGATTGGTAGATTGATTGAATATTGTTTAACGTCTACTGAGCAATATTTCAGCTATATCAAGACGAGAACAAGTTTGTTAATAAATAATCACTTTGGGGTATAGAAATGGTCATGGGACGGGAATTCTGACTGCCACTGGAAAAGTAGGGTGAAATCGAAAGGGGCGTTGAATTTGGCCTTGTAGCCAATCACCTACAGACCACTCAAAAAAGAGCTTGCTACAGGGGTTCTTTAACGTGCAGGAAGCGTGGCATTTCTTCCAACACGTGAACCTGAGTTTACATCCGATCCGATAGATGGGTTGTGTATTTATTCATCCCGCACAACCACGGACATCCAGTTTTGGAGGGGTTGTACCCCGCGGCCTGGAATACTGGGTTTATTTCTATATCCCGGGGTTCCCTCGGGGTCAAAAACACTTGAAAAACACAAATAAGACAAAAGACAAAAGTAAACAATGATAGGAACTCAGGACAGCCGGACGTGGTATCGGCACTAGCAAAAGCCAGCGTTAGGCTTACACCGGCTAATGGGTACCCAAACCTCCCCTTTATCTGTCCTGTGTTCCTATAGTGTAATGAACATAAGAATAAAACCCAATGCAGTTAGACTACTCACTCCATGACAATCTTGGACGGAGAGAAAAAGACAATAAGTAATTTTGAAAGACGGGTCAAGGGGTGCTCGCCGTTAATCTGTCGGCTAGCTAAATGAGCCTTGTCTGCTTGTAGAACACTGTCGCATTACGGAAGAAAAATCAAAGTCTAAACTTCTCGAAGGATTTGATCAAGAATCATCATACATTTCAGTAGACATAGGCACTATAAGTTAGAGACCAGTATGTGTGTAAAATTTTCAGGTCACAAGATTTCAAAGCTAATTTAACTGATGCACGAGAAACTAGGTTTGAGACAACCCAGTACCTATTTTTAGCCCTTTGAGATATATTTTTCTCAATCCAAGGGTGAGATAAGAATTTCACGTGAAGAAATACATTATGACGTTATCAACGTCATAGTAAGTTGCTTAGACATGGCGAACGCCAACTATAGTCTGGTTGAAGAGAAACTTGCATTTTGCTTATGATTGTGAGAAAAACAATCAAACACCGTAGAAAATGCAAGATTTAGAAATTTCAGACACCCACGGGTAAGATTTCAATGGTTCTCTGACTCGTCAGATAAATATTGAAATCTTACCCTTGGGTATTTGAGATTTCTAGATGTTGCACTTTCAACGGTGTTAGGTTGTATTAGTCTCTGAGTCGGCGAAGCCTCGCCAGAGGCAACATTTATCTTCACCTTGGGCGTGTAATTTTTTCTTGTCTCGCACACCTACCCGTGTTAGATTCATATTTTCTTCCGTAAATGACTGTTTCCCGTGCAAGACAGGGTCGCGTGAAGCTGCCTTACACGGGTAGACGTCCAATCCAACGTTCCGATTTTGTCGACGTCATAACTGTTATAATAGTAAACTCCGTGAATTATTTGACGTCACAGTTGAAAAATCCAAAAGGAATGGCAAGTTTTACTTTCCTTTGGTTTGTTCGTTGTATTTTACGGAAGAAATAACTTCTTACACTCGACTTAAATTAACGATCGGGTGATTTGTGTGAGAAATTCTTTGTTTTTCCCTCGTTACAGCCAGGAAAAGACAGAATTTCTCACACTCGTGGAAGATATCCCTTATCTTTTATATGGTCTCGTATAAGAAACTATTAGTCTCAACCCTGGGTCCAAGGGGTGAGATAAGAATTTTACGCGAGGAAATACATAATGACGTTATCGACGTCATAATAAGTTGCTTAGACATGACAGACGCTAACTACAGTATGGTTGTACAGAAACTTGTATTTTGCTTATAAATGAGAGAAAAACAATCAAACATGCACCGTTGAAAATGCAAGATTTAGAAATCTCAGACACATTCGGGTTAGTTATATAAATTCTTTTATTTTAAGCTTTATTAATTCCCTTGTTTTAAGCTTTATATTGTAAATATGTACTAAATCACATGTACCGTGTATATTAATTTCCATTATTTATACTTAATTTGGCAAATATGAACTATATTAAATATGTCATGTGCATTAATTCCCGTATTTTATGTTTAATTTGGTTTATATGGACTTTATCTTAAATGTCGGCTTTGTAAATTCTGCACAATTGGTTCGATTATGTTTGAAATTTGCTATATGAATAGTTCAATAGTTTATTTTTAATACACTATATAAATGGGGATTGTTTTTAAAATGCCAGTGTCAGCTCTGCCCAGTTCCACCTGAAGTGCCCCCACCCCAACTCCGTGCATGGTATATTAGTATTTATTTTAGGCTTTAGTTTACATTATTAGATTTTATGTCCTGCATTCTTACAAATTATATTCGCGATTCGAAGTCTCGAGTTTATCTTGAAACTTCTTCCATAACGCCAGATTAAATCTCGCTTGTCAATCACGATCGTACGGAAGCCTTTTAGGGCCGTACAATTGACTTTTTCTAATTTGATATAACAGATTATGAATTTGATATAACAGATTACTAATTTGATATAACAGATTATTAATTTAATATAACGGATTATTAATTTGATTAAACAAATTATTTATTTGATTAAACAAATTATTAATTTGATAAAACGGATTACTAAGTTGATATAACAGATTATTTTATCCGCTGATAGAGGCCATTTTGGACGGACCTCGAGTTCATCGGATAAAATTCTGAAAGCAGACCATCCAATTATCATTCAATCAAAGTTTGATCCCAATTTGCCAAATAGTTTCGGATGAGACGGTTTTAAATTGATTTTAATACACTATATAAATGGGGATTGTTTTTAAAATGCCAGTGTCAGCTCTGCCCAATTCCACCTGAAGTTAACAGAAAGAATTTAATCCAACAGTAAAGAAATGTACAAGACCAAACTGCGCGAATTGTGATTATTTATTAGAAGGATCAACTTTCACATTCAAAACAGGAACAGTATTTAAAATAAAAAACTCCATGACATGTGCGTCGTCCAATCTTATTTATGTGATAACGTGTCGTGGCTGTGGAGAAAATTATATTAGTGTCATGGGGTTGATTTAATATGTAATTCATTAATTTATTAATGAAGTATTATTTATAAAACAGAACTTTGTCTTTAAACTGCAATTTCTTCATTTTATATCATTATTCGTCATTATCATATTTCATTCATAAATCACTACATGTACTCATGTTTCATATGACGTATACACATATGACGATATAGACTAAATGACGACAATTTCCCGCCGGCACGAGCACTGCATGCATTCACTGTCAGGTACTATAAATAAGAAATTTTGATATTAATCGAGTAGTCCACAAATAGTTGCGGTTGGCTAAAGTCGCCGTTCAGGTATGTGTAAATATTTTATATTCATTCCAAAAGTTTAGATAAATATCTCACGTTATAATATAATCGTTTTGGCTGCTTTATATTTGTAAATTAATTCTAGAGTTTAAATATTCAGCAAAGATTTATTTCAATTTAAATATTCTTTGTTGAAAAGTAGATATCGTTTCGTTATATCACGTTTGAAACAGGTCAAAATGTCTGTGTACAAATATAGGAAGGTTTTTAGTTTTTGTTGTAAGAAATGTGGACATGGTCAGGTTTTCACGGATTGTATGAATATATTGGTGTTTTAGTAATACATATATTATTTAAATATTATATGTGTATATTTCGGGTTTATGTCCCGAGTCGCAAATGTTTGAATTGCGAATTATATTGTATTTTCAGATATTAAACATTTAGAAGTTGAACCTTTTAATTATTTAAGCAGTACAGATATTGCCAATTTGTGGGCTATCATTTGACCTGCGACATTTGGAGGCTTCGACGAGATGATTCTATGATTCTATAATATAACATGCATGGATTTTCATCATTTTTCACGTATAGAGGCACTTGCCACATACAACAAGAATAATCAAATTCCATTGCGCACTTTTCATTTCGTCATACATACATGCTTTCTGATTTCTATATGCAACATTTGTTTATATTTTGAATTATTTTTTTTTAATCATTATTGTGTGTTTGTCCGGTTTCAGGGACGAACCCGTTTTGTGATGGAGGGGGTGTGTGTCACGGGGTTGATTTAATATGTAATTCATTAATTTATTAATGAAGTATTATTTATAAAACAGAACTTTGTCTTTAAACTGCAATTTCTTCATTTTATATCATTATTCGTCATTATCATATTTCATTCATAAATCACTACATGTACTCATGTTTCATATGACGTATACACATATGACGATATAGACTAAATGACGACAATTTCCCGCCGGCACGAGCACTGCATGCATTCACTGTCAGATACTATAAATAAGAAATTTTGATATTAATCGAGTAGTCCACAAATAGTTGCGGTTGGCTAAAGTCGCCGTTCAGGTATGTGTAAATATTTTATATTCATTCCAAAAGTTTAGATGAATATCTCACGTTAGAATATAATCGTTTTGGCTGCTTTATATTTGTAAATTAATTCTAGAGTTTAAATATTCAGCAAAGATTTATTTCAATTTAAATATTCTATGTTGAAAAGTAGATATCGTTTCGTTATATCACGTTTGAAACAGGTCAAAATGTCTGTGTACAAATATAGGAAGGTTTTTAGTTTTTGTTGTAAGAAATGTGGACATGGTCAGGTTTTCACGGATTGTATGAATATATTGGTGTTTTAGAAATACATATACTATTTGAATATTATATGTGTATATTTCGGGTTTATGTCCCGAGTCGCAAATGTTTGAATTGCGAATTATATTGTATTTTCAGATATTAAACATTTAGAAGTTGAACCTTTTAATTATTTAAGCAGTACAGATATTGCCAATTTGTGGGCTATCATTTGACCTGCGACATTAGCATTCGAAAACGCATGACATTGCATCGCCAACAAATTAGGGATCCTGCAACAAGAATGATACCGGGAAGGATACCACTGAGCGGACATATCAGCGTTCCCTTCAACCGCACTTTTATATCTTCCCATTATACAAATTCAGGAACAAAACTACACAACAGCAAATTGAGAATAAGGAAGTACTATTTATATACAAATACAAACCTTTGTTAAATGCATAATATTAATTATTTTTACGTATTTATTTATTTAAGTTTGAAACACATATAGTGAACACTGGTTGTCGTTAATGTTACTAACATATCTATGACGTTGTGAAACTCTTAGTAACGTTAGCCATGAATATCTCCGCAAGGGTGAAACCGGTAGGAACGTTTTAGGAACTTTTATATGTTTTGTGCAATTCATACTGTGGAATATTTGTCATAAAGACTATAGTGCATTTTCTATTTGTTTTTTTCCTATATTCATACTTGTGTGGACTCTTTTAACATTTTCTTTATATATTATATATATAACAGATGAACTGTTACTGCAGTTTTGGAGTAGATGCAAAGCATTCGATAAAATTGGTACACTAATGGAAATAAATTCACGAGGAAGTGGCCATACCTCTTTTTAATCAAACCAAGACTATAAACTTGCATTTTTTCATGCAAATGGATATGGATCAAATTCAAACTTTCATATCTCTATGCCAAGGAAAATCAATGTAAAGTTTGGCTCAAATTTGCCAATTGTTTCTAAAAAAAATTTTCGACCCTACGCACATGGCCTTTTGAGACAGCTGATGTAATAGGTACCGAGACAGTAAATCCAGCATAATAATAAAGTACAATTTATTCATCTCTGCTTATTCCAGCAGGATGTTATAAAGCATTTCCATTATAAACAATGTTGCAATAGACATTCTTACTACCGAA